>PVKU01009740.1:0-58909 GCA_004027475.1 Anoura caudifer
CTAAGAAGACAAGCAACCCAATTAAAAAATGGGCAAAGGACTTGAACAGACACTTCTCCAAGGAGGACATACAGAAGATCCAGAAACACATGAAAAGATGCTCAATATCGCTTGCTATCAGAGAGATGCAAATTAAAACCACAATGAGATACCACTTCACACCTGTCAGAATGGCCATCATAAACAAAGCAACAAACAAACAAGTGTTGGAGAGGTTGTGGAGAAAAGGGGACCCTAGTGCACTGCTGGTGGGATTGCAGACTGGTACAACCACTATGGAAAGCAGTATGGAATTTCCTAAGAAAACTAAAAATGAATCTACCTTTTGAGCCAGCAATTCCACTGCTAGGAGTATATCCAAAGAACCCTGAAACACCAATCCAAAAAAATCTATGCACTCCAATGTTCATAGCAGCACAATTTACAATAGCCAAGTGTTGGAAGCAACCTAGGTGCCCATCAGTAAATGAATGGATCAAGAAACTTTGGTACACTTACACAATGGAATTCTATGCAGCAGAAAGAAAGAAGGAACTCCTATCCTTCGCGACAGCATGGATGGAGCTGGAGAGCATTATGCTAAGTGAGGTAAGCCAGGCAGTGAAGGACAAATATATGATCTCACCTTTAACAGGAGCCTAATCAACAGAACAAATGGGCGGGCACAATATAACCAAAGACACTGAAATTGAGAAGGGGTTGATAGTCACCAGAGGGGAGAGGGGAGGGAATTTCAGGGGTAAAGGGGAGGAGTTTGGAGCAACAAGTATGAAGGTCACATGGACAAAAACTAGGGGGGTGGAAATGGGAGGGGGTGGGGAGGGCTGGGGCCATGGGCTGGAATGGGAGCAAAAGACAGAAAACTGTACAGAACAATTAAAATAAATTAAAAAAAGATTTAAATTTTTGGCTGGCCTTAAGTCAGTTTTCCAAACACAATACTTTTTTTGGAATCCTAAGTGATTCTGAAACATATATATCATTCATGGAGGTGCCAAATAAAATTAAAATTAATTTTTACAGAAGTGCTTTCAAATACAAAAAATAATAAAAATTCTTTTATAATTTTTAAAATTAAATATCTGTATGTGATGATTTTAGCCACAGTATAGAATATTATTGGAAGACTGCCTAAGGTCTACACTGTGACATATGTTTTCATATTTTTAAAAATATTCATGCTATCTATATAAAATTAAATTTAAAAGCCTTCTGCACAGCAAAAGAAACCAACAACAAAGTGACCAACTGAATGGGAGAAGATATTTGCAAACAATACCTTCAACAATGGGGCCAATATCTAAAATACATAAGGAACTCACACAACTCAACAACATACATACACTTTTCCCTGGATAACATACAAACGGCCAACAGATCCATGAAAAGATGCTCAACTTCACTAGTTACAAGGCCAGTGTAAATCAGAGCAACAATGAGATTATCACTTCACATCTGTTAGAAGGGTTATTATCAAAAAGACAAGAAATAACAACTGTTGGGAATGATGAGAAAAAGGAACTTGTATACACTACTGGTGGGGATGTAAACTGGTACAGTCATTATGGAAAACAGTATGGAGGTTTCTCAAAAAATCAATGATAGAACCACTATATGACCCATTAATCCCTTTGCTGGATATGTCCCGGAAAAACTGGAAAACAGTTATTCCTAAAGATATATGTATCCCTAGGTTTATTGTAGCACTATTCATGGTAGCCAAGACGTGGAAACAACCTACATATCCTTTGGATGCTTGGATAAAGAAGATGTGGTGCATTTATACAATGGAATGACACTCTGCCATAAGAAAGGATGAAATACTGCCAATTGTGACAATATGGATGGATTTTGAGAATTTCATGCCAAGCAGAGTCAGTCAAATGAAGAAGTACAAGGACCATATGATTTCACTCATATATGAAATGCATGACATATACATATATACTAATACATCATATATCATAAATATACACTCATATGTGTGATATATATGATATGCTAAGCAAAGTAAATCAAATGGAGAGGTATAAGAACTGTGTAATTTCACTCATATGTATAATATGTATGACAAAAAACAACAAATGAACAAATAAAACAAATATATTTTTTTAAAAACTTATAAGCACAGTCAATAGTATGGTGGTTACCAGAGGGGAAGGAAAGTAGGGAAGGTTGAAGAAGGTGGATGAGGTCAAATGTATGGTGACAGAAAGAGACTAGACCTTCGGGGGGGGGGGGAAGCAGGCAATGTGCTCCTCAATTATTTGTTATAGAATTGTATACTTGAAACTTATATAATGCTATTAAGTAATGCCACTCCAGTAACTAATTTTTAAAAAATAATAAGTAATTAATTAATCAAATTAAAGTATATATATATCTTAGTTTTCAAGGACATGTGATTTAACCCACATCCCAGTACTAGGTATTAGTGAACTATATTATTGAATGACTCTAGTGTATTTTATATTTTGATATCAAGAACTAATTATTTCAAAGTTTAAAATTGCAATGAGCACAAGAAAATATTTAGCTTTGTTTACTATGCTGGTACCTGGAAGTGACTTACATGAAATTTCACTTCTCTGGGATATACTGATGTCATATAGAGCAATGGCAGAATTTGATGATAAAACAGTAGCTTCTAAAATTAACTATAATTACAGAAAGACAAGTTATTAAAAATATACCATAAAAGTAAATGTTTTACAGTTATATTTCATATTTCTTTGTGTAGAGAGAAGCTCATTTGCATCTATCACATCTTCCAATGTAATTTTAGAAAACTGTTTTGACCAGAGCATTCAAATTATAAATGTATGTCACCATAACTGCTTTGACAGCATCTTATGTAACCTAAATACTCTAGGTAACCTTGTTTCAGTGAAAAGTTGGAACATTCATCAGTACTGAAGGGTCGCCTTCCCTTTGGAGCAATTGAGACATATGCAGTTAAAATGAGACCTTTGAGGTAATCAACTATGTGGCTTACAACTCAATTTAATCAAGATATGAATTCATTTGTAATGGGTCTTCTGTAAACAATGGTTCATTTTCATATAAGAATATATACATACTTATATGTATTATGTATACATCATATGAAGAAATTTACTTAGTGAGGTAAAGCATACAGTCTATAACCCTATGCTGAGCTTGGCAATGTTCACATGCAAAAGCACTCAGAGGCATCTATTTAAGTTTAATCTATGCTAATATTCTGAGAATGACTGATATAATTCTTTCTTGTCAATCATATCAGTATGTTGTTATTCCACTCTCTTAATAAAAAAGAAAGAAAGAATGAAATTATATCTGAAGTCTTAAGGACAAATAAGAGGACCACCAGTCAGGGACACAGCTAACAAGTGTATCTCTGTATTATCAGGGAGGATCTCTGATCCTGAAGACCTTACAATTTCCTTTGTACAATACTAAACTATACCACAAGTGCTATGCAAGAGATGTGTATAATATACTAAAAGAATTTAAAACAGCACTTCATTATTTCTCTGCCAAGAATGTGAAACAGAATTTGAAAAAAAAAGAATTGGTAAAGAAGTAGTATTAAACCTCAGTTACAATTGCTACCTAAGATTTTTGTTACACTGAGAAGCTAATAACATTGCAAGCTAAAGCAAGGGCATGTGAAAATGTATGGTATGCTTGGAAAACTTTGGGGTAATAGAATGATGGGGCTAGAGATACCACACCAAAATATGGCAACGTGGCATCTTGAATATTTCAAGCTGAAGAAACTGGAGAAATGTCATGTACAGGATGAAATTTTTGATCTTCCCTTGAAGCAGATCAAAATATCCTCATGTAAGAGGTACCCTCCCTATACCTGGAGGAAAGGAGTATCCTGATCTCTGAAGACAAAAAGACACAGAGAGGAATCTGAATAAACAGGCCTTTGTTAAATGTCCTCTAGATTACTACACTTCCCACTTCCCTGGTACTCCTTGCCCTGCGATGTTCATTGGACCTCAGATAAAAACACTCAGGATTAACTGTTTCTTTGGGTCTTTGTGCCCTTATGAACACTCACATGTCACATCAAAATTACATTAAACTATTTTGTATGCTTTTTGCCTGTTAATCTACTTTGTCAGTTTGATTTTCAGACCCAGTCCTACCTGAAGAGGTATAAAGGAGTTAAGGAAAACTTTTTACTCCAGTACACAGGAGAATGGGATTTTTAAGAGCACAAAAATTAATTTAATAATAGATGGAAAGGACTGATGGCATGAAGTGGTGCAGCCAAATTGAAGAGAAACTGGATGACACCAAATAAAAAGAAAAATAGTATAGGCTACAAAAATTAAGGCTACTTTTCAGCCTTTGTGCTAGAGAGACACTCATAGGCATACACATGAAGGCCTGTGCAGGAATGATTATTTCAATGCTGGTTTTGATAACAAATGAATAGGAGCAATTCAAGCACAAGTTAATCAATAGAGGGTGATATAGACCATGGATTATTATGCCAGTTAAAAATAATATCTATCTTTATGTGCTAACATGGAAAGACCTTCAACATGCATTTCTTAGTAAAAATTTAAATGACAGGAAAAAGTTATAGTATGATAATGAAGCAGGATACTAAGAAGCTGGGAAAATTCCTTGGCAAGTAGAATGGGGAAACTGAGACAGATAGCTGGTTCAAACTGGCCCCATCTAGCACCCTGACTCACCACCCTCCTTCTCCCTTTCAAAGCATTCAGCCCTCAGGACAATGAGGTTCTAACCTGCATCAAATAATCGTAGGAACAAAGCTTTGGGTCTGATGATCACAGAGACAGAGATTTGGTCAAACCAGAGATGACATCTAGGCCTCAGTTGTGTTTCAGATACAGGCAGAGAAAAACAGCAAAACCAGATGAAGTGCTGTCATGGCTGGTATCAGCACTAGTTGCAATAACCAATGACCCCCTCCCTATCCTAGCACCAACCAAGTAGTAAAGACCATGATCCTAAAGGAACAGACCTGGAAAGCTGATGACTATTCTATTGAGATCCTCCCTTGAGAACTCCCCTAAAATTCTTACCTTTACAAAACAGATGAAAGCTCTTAAGACAAAGAACGCAGTGAGTACACTTTCTCTCTTTAGAGCATGCCCATGCCTTCATCCCTTCTTTCTTAAGTTGTGTACCTTTGCTTTCTTTCTCCAAAGGCCCTTCTTTGCCTTGGTAACTTGTTTCCTAAGTCCATGCAGCCCAGTTGGCTCACTTCTGCCTCTGTGACTTTCTCTCTAAAGGGCCAAGGCAAAGACACCTATGTTCCACTCTCCCTCACACTCCCCTCAAAGGGCAAAGGCACCCCCACCTAGGCTCACTTCTGTTGCTATGATCTTGCCTCTTCTATCTTGAGCCCTTCCTTTGTTTTGGTGTCCCAAGCTTTGATAACTGCTCTCTCAAAATCACCCTGGACTTGGGTTGTGAAATATTTCCTGCACAAAGTCAAGAACTGAGATCCCACATTGCTGGTAACAATACTATTAGACTAAAAATACACAATGGCTTAGGTTTCTAAATATATGTGGTAAATCATACATATTACATAAATAGAAAGGGTCTGGAAATAAAAAAACTAGTGCCTATAGTTACCTCAAGACAAAGACTATGATGGGAAGTGATGAAGGTCAAGAGCAAGTATTGCTTTACCTATAATATTTGATATTTTATAACAAAATGTAGATAATATTAATAATTTAAAAATTTGGCCTTTGTGCAAGAAACAGAATAATAACACATTTTAAAGAAAGATTTTAAAAAATAAAATACAGTCATGGTAATTGTAAAATGTATTATTCTTAATGCCATTAAGCTATTGTAGTTTATTTTGGAAAGCTTTAATTTTGAAAGAATTTTCCTTTCATTCATTGTCATAATGCATCCTGGATTGAAGTAAATTAAAATATAGATGCTTAATTCTTCAAACTCATTAGCAAAGTGGACTATCACATTTGAAGTTCTGCATTACTCAAAGAAAAGCTACAGAAAAGGCAGAATGTTTGGGTAGTTCTCTGTGCCCCTACGGAGGTACATGATCTTATTCTTGAATGGAGTGGGTGAGCCCTGGGATTAGCTGAAGTGGAACTATGGGGCAGGTCTTTAAAATATGGTTATGTTGTTTTGTCTGAAGGGAACCTCTAGACTCTTTTAAATATTCATATTAAAATGTAAGTATAAAACAACTTCCAAGCCAAATAAAAATTATATTAGTCATCTATACCTCTATATGTTAACTTCTATATAATTAAATTCAGGGCTGTGAAATGAAAAAATTATAATCTACTATTAAAGGCTTCTCATCTGATCATTTCAAAATCATCTTGGCTAACTGTTTTTTTTTTTATTGCTTGTTTTAACCTAGTTGATATTTTGATTTGTGAGCCAAGAGCTCTCTGTGGGAATGACAATACCAATTAATAATCAGTATGTGAGAAAGAGGTTGCTCAGGAGAGATGTTTCAACCAAGGCTAAAGGAACTGAAAACCTCATTTCATGATTATCAAGGCAATTTGATCATTTAAACTTCAAATTATATGTAGGTATCTTTTCCTTCTGAACCTATCTTTTACGATCTTGTTAAAATTTGTTTTATTCAAGTAATTATATTACTCCATGAATGAGCAAAATCACTTCTTGTTTTTGCTTTCAGGAACCACAATTTGTAAATGCTATTTATAATCAAGCAACTACTCTTTACACCTGCAAAACTAAGGGAAACTTTTTCAGAGAAATGCTCAACTAGCATATTCAGATTTGCTTCTTGATATTGTGCTTTAAAAAAGAATAACAAGGATAATAAATATACATCTAAGAGCAAGGGAGAAAATAGGAATATATTAAGAAGAAAAATTGGACTATAGAAATTTTTGAATAATGGTAATATCAATAATAAGAGCAACAGCTAACTTTTATTTAGAGCTTTCTACACATTAGGCATGCTCGCTTGTTTTAACCCTGTAAAGACAGTGCTGTGTTTGCCTTCATTTCAAAGCAAACGAGCAGAAGCTTCTTAGAGAATTTAAGTAATTGGTTAAAAGTCAGATATCTAGTAAGAAAACTATATATAACCTGAGCCATTTAATGATTACACTATACCGCATCACTATAATGAAATAAGGAGATAATCATTCTTTAGCAGATGATGCAGAACAGAACTACCTGGCAAAACAGATTTAATGAAGCCCTAGCTTAAGAAGGCTGAGGACATAGCAACTGTACAGAGACTAGACCAGGCTTCTCTTCTGTATAATGTAAATCTTACTCTTCACTGAATTTTCAAATAATGTTAGGAAATTATTATTGATTTATATCATTGACCCTGAGAAAGAGTGAACATGGTATTGATCATTGCAGAATATTTCACCAAAGGGCATTTTAAAAATAAAATCTAATATATAACACAATTATATTTTAATAGGAAACTCTAGGAAAGTTGATCAATTAGAATTCAATGGACAGTACTCAGAAAATTAAGATATTAAAATTAAGAAAAGCAGTTAAGGTGAAAATATAAATTAAATGAATATATTTATGTAAAAAGCCAAACACATCAAGTGAGCTGGCCAGATTAAAACAGATCGGAAAGAATACTATTAACTATTTGACTTACATTCTTCCCGTAAAAACTGTTCAGGAAATAGGGAGAGTATGAAAAGTTGTAAATGAGTTGCTCCTACAGAATAAACAGTAAACCCAATCCTGTGTCTCCACGAAGAATGAAAACCCTACCTGATGGGGGATCCTTATTTCCTAAGGAAATCAAAGCAATCTGCACTCTGTTGTGATGTATACATGAGATATCAGAAGGACCACAGCAAATCAGAATTTCATGGCTACACGAGAATAGAGGTCATAGAGTCAAATGCCTTTCTCCTTTCCAATATTTGGATTGGATTGGATTATGTTGTATAAATATGTTCAGAGTTTAGTCACATTGAACTGATGGCCAGGTGAGGGCTAAGGTCACCCTTAAATAATTCAATCCACTAAATTTAAAATGACAAAGAAACCTGTTTCCAAGAAGATAAACTTGAAATATTTAAAAGCTAGATTAACTATTTGTAGCTATATCTTTTCCATGTGTTGTTGATAAAAGAGTGAGGTAGAACCTAGATAGAATTCTCATGCATATTTCTGTATTTTTTAATATATACTTAGAGAAATCAGTTTAAAACCAACATATCAGCATTTTTCCTTTCAAAGGATAAGAAATGGATTTAAAAGAGCTAAAAAGAGAATAAAACTGTATTTTAATAGGCAAACAAACATTAACATTAAAAGCAAACAAAATGTTAACATTAGCTAGTTCTTGAGATGTGAGTCCATGGGTATTTGCCTCACTCTATATTTTCTATTTGTTTGAAATATTTAATGATATAAATGTTATTATATATTAAATACTATTTGCATGTATGTGTGTGACTGTCCATAATTATGTGTTGTGTATTTGTGTTGGTGTGTGTATGTGTATAAAATCTGGACTGATTCACCCAGGAATGTGAACAAGGGCCTGCAATTCCTTATCTAAAGTTTTTGGGGCCAGCTGGGTTTTGAAATGTTAATATTTCAGAGTTGAGGACGTTAATCTAATCCATATGGTTTGTATTACATGATTTTCTTGAGAAGCTTAGAGGCTGCCCTACAAATCAAACCCATCACTAAGTGAGCTGTCTGAAGACTTCATGTGGTTCAGGACAGGTTAAGTTTTGCCTCTAAATTCATTTTTTACATACTTACTACTTACCAAATTTTAATTTTCCAAATTGCTGATTAGAGATTGTAGACCGGTAATGGGCTTCTTAATGGTGAAATCTGATGGAAACCTTCTTGTTTTTCTTTTTTACACACCTGTAGTCTCCAAAACAAACCTTTACTGCAGCCAAGTAAAAAGATTAAGAAGGAACAGAGGCAGAGACAAAACTCTTACCTTCTCAGGGGTGAATTAAACATGGCCAAGGCTTAGCAAGAACCCAGGACTATTCACTCCTTTTGAAGGACATGACAATTAAACTGAAGGGGACTGGTGATGAATGGGAGGCCCCAGCAGGGGAGAGAGAATAGCCAGCACATGGTGCTGAGCTCCCATGAAGGAAGATAAAGGGAGGGAGGAGAGCGGCTGGGCAAGGCTGCTTTAGAAAGCATGACAAATCTTTTGCTACTAAATGGTAAAACCCTATCAAACCACTGGTGAGTCTACAAACTAGTTACTACGCTCCAGATAATAAAGAGTAGTTTCACTTTGCACTGCAAATCACAGCAAAACAAAAAACCAAAATCCTAAAGAAAGAAATATTAAAGAGAGAGAGCAAAAAACTACACGACACTGAAAGTCCTTAGCAATGGTGATAGGTTAATGAATGCCTTCAGGCCAAGAAAGGAATAGCATTTGTCTCAACTCAAAATATTTCTCAAACAACTGGTGTGAACAAAGGACATTCTGGTTTTTGTTTTGTTTTGTTTATTACTAACACTTTCAGAGCAGTTTTAGGTTCACTGAAAGATTGAGGGGGAGGTACTGAGTTTTCCATATGCCCCCGGCTCCCACATTCATATGGCTTCCCCTATTATGAACGCCCCCACCGGAGTGGGGCATTTGCTATGATAAATTTACATTTGCATATCAAAATCCCCCAAGGTCCATAGTTTACATTATGGTCAATGCTTGTTGTTAGTATGTTCTGTGGGGTTTGAACTGATGTATATATGACATGTAGCTATCATTTTATTGTCCTAGTGTTTTTGCTGCACTAAAAACCCTCTTTCCATCCCTCCTCTCCTCCGCCTTCCCCAACCCCTGGCAACCACTGATCTTTTTATTGCCTTCATAGTTTTACCTTTTCCAGATGTTACACACTAGCTGGAATCACATAGCATGTAGCCTTTTCACATCGGCTTCTTTCACTTAGTAACATGCATTTTAGGATTCCTCCATTCTCATGGCTTGATAGCTCATTTGTTTTTAACACTAAATAACGTCTATCTATTCACCTATTCAAGGACATCTGATTGCTTCCATCCTTTGACAATTATTAATAAAGCCATAAAAATTCATGTGAAGGTTTTTTTGTGTGTGTAGAACAGGACATTCTGTTTTCTTGCTAATAATGTCAATTAACAATAGACTCTAAAAGATCTTAATGGTAAATTTTATCCTAACTAAAAGTAAACCTAATTTTAAAAAGTGTAGATATAATATAAATAAATGAGGCAAGATTCCAAGTCGTTCTGATTTTGTTTGTCCTGCGACATGTGATGAAGATTGGCACTATAGTGATGCGGCAACTGGCCCTTAACAGATGTTTGCCAACTGGAAGTTAGCAGAGTCCCAGTGTTTTAGTCCATTATACATGGAAGTGGAATCACATATAGAATCCCTGACAATTAAGGGAGTTTGGAGACTTTTGCAGGGTGAAGAAGCCCCTAATCATTGAGCTTAGAGCTCTGGTCAGTAGGAGGTCCTTCTCAAAATAAAAAATGCTAACATTTATTGAGTGTCTACTATTTCTAGACAATGTTCAGGTAATAACCATAGCAATAATAAGAGCTAATTTTTTTCTGTTTACTCTATGTCAGATTTCCTCCATGTGCTTTACATGTATAAATCCTTTAATCCTCACAATGATTATAATGTAGATAAAACAAACAGCAGCCCATGCCTATTCCCGCTACTCCTGCTTGCATGGGCAGAGACTTCCCTGAAGTAGCATTGCTGTTACTGGCCCCTTCCTTATTCTTTCCCCTGGGTGGAGGAAGATTGAACTCATTGGTGACATTAGCAAAATAAGCTAAGCATTCTCAACTCATCCTCTTCTTCTCTCATTCAACCCCTCTTCTGTGAGCCACCCCTGGTCAGGAGGCACACACTGATATTATCCCTGGTTAATGGTAAGAGGTTTCCCCCGAAGTGTGAGTCCTATATTTCTGTAGCAGGGTCCGTTGTTCTCTGCGTAAATCTGTTTATTTTGAGATGAAGTTATTTTAAACATATGGCTACAGATTCTAAAGCCATCTTCTCCAAAATATATTTGACTTCTATACTTCAAAATATTTTGCTCTCCATCTGTTTGACTTCTATATTTATCTCAGTTGGTTCAAAAATGAGAACCATATGAGGCATGCTATTTATCAGGAACTCCTAACACCCTAAAAATGACCCTTTTACCACCCCAGCCCACAATTTACAGAAGAAGAAACAGGAAAGCCGGGGGATTAAGCAACATCCCTATGATTTTACACCTGGATTTGAACTGCAGGCTCCAGAGCCCATGTTCACTGCCACCATTGTAGCTGCTTTCTTTTTAATACTCAGAATCCCCTAAAGAATTCCTTTGTATACCACTGTGGTTTCACAAACTGGGAAATTTGGAGCTCAAAGATATAACATGCATAGTCACTTAGCAAACAATGAGGGAGCAGAGATCAGAACTCAGACCACCTGACTCCAAAGGCAGTACATTTTCCACTACAGTCTGACTACTTTCTAAATCCAGTTTCTGAAATAACTCATTTCAGACATCATCCAGAAGGGAGCCACGTTCAGGAGGGTGGAAGTTGGGGTGCTCATTTGATAAGCTACAATTACTTTCTTTTATTATTAACCAAAAAAGGGACATCAAAGATTGATTTTAAAAATTCTCAATATTAACGGGTGCAAGAAAATAAAGCAATAGGATTAGAATGTGAGTGCAGCCCAAGTAAGGTTTTTTTCACTATAAGTAATCCACCACCAACACTTAAAAAAATTCTTGATAAATTACTCTAATCTCTGCCACCCTATTCAATTCTTATCTCCACTTTTAGTAAGCTTCTACAGATAATTCTCTAGAAACTCTTTGCTCATTTCTGATTGTAAATGTGCTTGCCTTATTGATGTCACATAAATTTATGAGATATATGTATTATTGTCTGAGATTGGTGTTAAATAGTTATCTTCTGCTGAGTTTTAAAATTAATTTCTTATGTTCTTGCCTGAAAAGGCAAAGTAACTTCTCCAGCCTTTGCATAGAGATTGATTTTTGCTTGTCTCCACTGAGATTCAGAGATTCTGATTAGATCACATTGCTTTTGTAAATTTCCACCCACTGATATTCTTGTGAAAACCGAGAGATGTGAAGGCTGAGACAAACGATACCAAAAACTGCATCTGTTGAAAAAATATTTTTGAATATTCTATTTACCTGTCTCAAGAAGCTTTTCCATAATTAAAAATATCCCAGACTACTTTGGTGTTAAAAATGATGTCAATTCTCTTTTCCTCCAAGTGCGTAAGCTCAGAAAATGGTTAGCACTTCCTTTGCCAGACATTGTATTCTCCCCTTAAGAAAAAGCTCAAGGTGGCTGCACCAAATGGTATATTAAACACATATCGTGGAGCTGTCTAAAGAACTGCGGCACCAGCATACTAACAATACAAGCTGCGGACACATATTTGTCCCCACCGTCATGGAAGCTTCCTGGGAGCCTTCCCTATTGCTGTTTACAAATCTGGGGAGGCACATATTCTGTCTCAAAGTTACAAAATCAGATATCTCTATTCATCCCCCTTGATATTTCAACATCAAATCAGGGAAGAGTTTTCTTGAAAATTTGTTTTCTCGCATAAAAGCAATCTGCAATGCTTGTCATTAATCCCTTCAATGCTGTGACATTATCAAAGAATCTGGGAGCTAATCAAGGTAAGCTATTGTTCTTTTTGAAACTAGGGATCGTTGGTCATTTTGCTTCCTACTCACCATCGAAGATGACAAAATCTAAAAGTTTGACAGGTTAACTATGCAGTGAAGAAAATATAGAGAGAGGATTATTTTAGGTGCTGGTAACCGTAGCTGTAACACAGAATTCAGCACTGTCACTTACTCATCCAATATTTGCTGCCCATTTACTAAGTACCAGGCACTGTGGACGGCAAAAATTAATGCCTCCCATGGTTGGATAATTCACACTATAAAACATGTCAACTAAACCTCCATAACAACAAGTTCAGATGCATAACAGTCATATTTTTTTCTTTCTCATTATGACATAGAGAGTATTAAGGTTGCATTTTTTCCAGGAAAAACACAGCATTCAGAGATGAGACCCCACAGGAATGAAATTCTTCTCTTTGGATTCAAAGTGCTTCCTTTTTAGAACTACTGTATTTTAAATTCTCATCTTTTTCCTTCGTCACTGTGCTTTTATTTTGTTACACGGGCAGACATCAGTGCATGTAGATAGGTCACCTATTTATTTCACTGTTGGCATCCATTGCAGTGGAGATGAAAGTTGACAAAATTTCGTTAAGTTCTCTTTTTAAAAATCGTTCATGATAAAATATCAAGCATTTTCTGTTCTAAATGTGGTATACATTGTTTTTAATGCCTATTTAATTTCCACCACATGATCGAAAAAGTTCTTTCTGGCTTCCCATTTCATTTTAGATTTTACTACCAGGTTCACCTAAACTCATACCTTGACAGGTAAGCAAAAATGTAAAGTCAAATGGAACTGTTTAATTAAATTCTATGGAAAGGGAGGGTTTACGTACCCCAACTACAATTAAATTTTAGATCCCTGTTGTAATTTCAGCATGTCCTAAGCTTGTAAATATGCAAAACAGAGCTTTAAACCTAGTTGTACAAGAAATGTGCACACCCCATCAGAATTTTAAGCTGTCAAACTGTCATTCAGTCCATCACCAGAGTGAAGTTATTTTAACAGTGTGTTAAGTGCAAGAACCGATGGGATCTATATTCAATTGGATAAGGGCTTAGAACTTATACTTAATTTACTATTTTATCCTAATTGGCATTGTAGAAAATTAAGCAGAACTCTTCAGTTTATTATAGACCAAGAAACCTTCTGTAGCCTTTTCACATTTGATATCAGTAAGGATGAAAGCTCGACACAAAAGTCATTAATACAGCTGTGGTTTCTGACAGGCACTCAGCAAGTGTGCAGGACTGTGGCTCTCAGCCTGATATACACCAGTAAACACCAAGACATGAACTCCAAAGTACGATGCATGTTGTGAATTCCTCACAGAACCTATTATGGTAATTTGTATTCAGTAGGTAGTCAGTTCATAAGTATTGAAAAAAAAAAGAAAGAAGGGATCAGTGAATTATTAGCATCAGTGCTTAAGTAAATATGTACAAACTTTGGTGGGAAGGGAGTAGTAGAGGGAGAAAGACAGAGAGAGAAGGGGAGAGAGAGGAGAGAAAGAACCTAGAACCTACTCTGTGTCAAAAAACGTACAAAGCATTAGGTGTCCTTGCAGACCTCAGAGTTTTATAGGGGAGAGTAAAAAGAAAAGGAATGATTAAGTATAAAGTGCATAATAACAAAGGTACAAAAATAGTGTGGCTATTTACATGTAAATTAATTAACATTAAACAAAACTTTAAAAAATCTTTTTCTTAGTTATACTCGTGGCATTTTAGCTGCCCCTTAGCTATACCTAGCTAGTGGCTTCCAGACTGACTATAGCAGAGGAAAACTTCCATCATCACAGAAAGTCCTACTAAACAGAATGGCAATGCATGTTAAAATTACACCCTATAAAAGGTATTTACTACTTACCATTATTAAAGAAAATTATTTCCTTGATTCATATCTGATTCCTTAAAAAGCAGGTAAATACCATGTTAATATTAAAGGCTTGATTTTATTTCTCTAGGGTTTTCAATAAAGCATGTTTTTCATACAGTGTGACTATGCAAAACATGAAGCACTGTATTCAGGGGAATTTCATGTGATTAAAAAGCTTCCAACAAAGCAGTTCCTTTACTGCAAATTGGAGAGAAAAAAATAAAGCTCACATTATCACATCTTATCAGATGACTTATCTACCAGTTAGTGAGTAAGCAGGAGAAATGATGCTGTCCCTGGAGCCCCTTGCTGGTTGGTTTCCAAGGTGTTCTGTGACGTTCCCTGGAGGAGGGGCCCATTCTACAAAGCGGTAATTAGGCTCCCTGACACTTAATGCTGTGAAGGATATAACAGGACATTATTGAAAAGTTCAAATGGTTTCTTCCTTATTTCTCTGTTTCCTGTTCCATTTGCCTTTGGTCTGTCTCCAACTGAAACTCTACTCCTCAGATTTCCAGCTTCTTTCCCCAGCTTTCCTGTGGTCTTTGTCATATGGCTTCTCTGTCTCAGAGTTGGTTGTTCTTCATGCCCTTTCTCAGTTGTATTCCAACACTCACCTACCTCTGCCATTGCTACTTTAAAATAGACCCTGCTATGTCTTCAAGGTCTAGAATAATAAAAAAGCAAGAAAAAATAGTTTAAAAAGAAAAGAAAAAAGTAAAGGGAACAAGTTAAAATATCTGTACCTCCTGTTTTTCTCACTTACTGATTACCGTATTTTTCAGACTATAAGAAACACACCCCCAAATTTGGGAGGAATAATGGTTGTTAATGATGCTGGTGCATTCTGTTTACATTTACATTGGTGAAATATTATGTTATTTATGTTATTAAATATTTTACCACATTTTTTGCTTCAAAAATTTTTTCCTCCTCTAAAACCTAGGTGCATCTTATGGTCTGAAAATACGGTAATCTCCATGCGTTTTGATCATATACAAGTGGAGACAATAGCTGCTTAGTGTTTCCCCCACAGCTGTTGCTTCCTCTGGAATCTATCACACACTCTGACATCTATCCTTGGACTAAACAAAACAATCAGGGAACAAAGTGTGATTGCACCACTCCAAGCCCCGCTCCATAGTTATTTTTTTTCCTTTAATTTGTCATTGATGTGAGTTTATTACAGCAGTGTTCTACTCGGGAACATTGTAAGCCATGGCCTTTCAAAACTCATTGAGACAGTTGCTGTGAGTGGGTTATCATGGTTATTCTGTACTCATCCTCTTGTAGCACTTAACCCCGAATTGCTGCCAGTGTCCCTCACGAAACTCTACTCTGTTAGGGCAAGCACGTGTTTACGGTGTCCCTGTTGTTTTCCTATCATTGAGAGCTGTGATCAGCACAGAATAAGTAAGCACTATGTGTGTATTGAATCAGATAGAAAATGTTTGCATTGGTATTGCCATGAGCATTTGGGGAGAAGTCTCTGAACTATTTTTGTTTTGCTTTTGCTTTTTTCTTTTTTGCATTCTGCAATCTGAACCAAATGATGACTTACATGTCTTCTCTGCACTGGCTGCTGAAAAACTCAGATGCAAATGTGTCGCCTGGCCCTGGCGCCCTTTGTTTGGGAAACAGCCCATCTCTTGCTTCATCTCTCTTTGCCCTGATATCTTCATTCACTTTTTCTTACTTGTGAATTTTTTAAATATACAAAATATATATGAAGCAGGTTTTATATTATGAATGTTCCTGTATTTAACTGTGAAATTCTGAAGTGAAATATTATTTTTATACAGTACTTCAAATATGAGAACTTACAAAATATTAATTCACATAAATCCTCTTCATATTTGATATTTCCTAGTTAACTGAAAGCAGTAACATTTTAATACCAACAAGAAATAGTGGTTGCTGGCTCCCTCGTTCTGTTTGTCCTATCTCCTGGCTGTTAAGGAGAAAAATGCCAAGTTTCCGCTAGTGACTGAAGGAAGGTTGGAAGCTTTTAAATTAAAGTCCTCATCTTGAGCGATGACAAACTAGGAACAAGTGTGCATGTTGATGTTATGTGTTGGCTATACATAAAGTACAAAGTAGTAATGCAAGATAATCCTGAAAGTCTCCTGTTAGAAAAGGACACACAAATGAAAGCTTCATGATCTTTTAAAGTCCTTTAAAAATATATTCTTAGCTGTATTAGCCTGATACAATTATGTAGGCGGAAATCATACAATGTTATAAAATGAAGGCTCTGATCATACGAAGTGCCTGGTTATCCCCCTGCCTCACTCCATCATTTGATAATGAAGGGCATTTGCTATTCCGT
This sequence comes from Anoura caudifer, assembly GCA_004027475.1. Classification (NCBI taxonomy): domain Eukaryota; kingdom Metazoa; phylum Chordata; class Mammalia; order Chiroptera; family Phyllostomidae; genus Anoura; species Anoura caudifer. The sequence goes on from PVKU01009740.1 coordinate 16,919, forward strand.
GAATGGAGCTATAATCAATATGTCACAGTAGAAGATCAGATGGATTTGCGATTACTCGAGAAGAACTTGGTTTGTTCCCTTATTCTGTAACTTTTATGAAAGAATCAAACATTACCGCTGACTTATAAAAAGTAATATTATATTCTTAGAATATTCCTCTTGGAGATAACATTAGCTATGTTTATCCCAGACTATAAATAACATTCTCTTAACAGTCTAATACTACTTCCTGAGCTGGAAAACATTAAGTGATTCAAATATCCCTTCCTCTAACTCGAAGTTTACTAATATTAAAGCAGATGCAGACAAAGTGTAAAAAACCCCAAATATTTAAAGGGGGGATGTGGGTGGGAGGGCGTGTGCAGGGCAGAGGGGAATAAAGGAGAGAAAATGGGACAACTGTAACAGCATAATCAATAAATTATATTAAAAAGCATATTTCTTCTGGCATTCTGCATTGGGTTCTTGAAACACTCTCACTTTTCCAAAACATGAAGGTAAACAAATCAAAACCTGAGACCTTGGGAGGCTGAGGACTTGTTTCTGACAGACAGACTATGAAGCATCTATCGATCGGGGTGTCCAACCCGCAGCCTGCAGGCCATACATGGCCCAGGAGAGCTATGAATGTAGCCCAACACAAAGTCATAAATTTACTTAAAATGTTAGGAGATTTTTTTGTGATTACATGTTGTGATGTATTTAGTGTGGTCCAAGACAACTCTTCTTTTTTCGGTGTGGCCCAGAGATGCCAAAAGGTTGCACACCCCTGATACTATCCACTGCTTCAAAACGACTTCTCACGGCTAAACTCCAAACTTAAGTAACTGTAGAGAAAAATGTCCTAAAGTGGAAATAATCATAAACTGAAACACAATCCCAGTGCCACAAATGAATGGCTACCAGTGTTCAATAATGGGAAATACATATTATTTAAAAGGAAAAAGAAAACATTTCTCAGTGAGTCTCAGAAATTTCTAGTAAGCTCTTAACTTTGTGCTCAAATTGTTGTATAGAAGGCAGAATTAATATATTCTATCCCTTAGTATCCGATATATTTAATGTATTTAACAGTACGGATCACATTACTTTGGTACACGAGCTTGAAAGAGTGAGTAAAATCTCCAGGAGTGCTCAGACAAAATAAAACAAACAAGAAAAAATAAGCAACTGTATTTATCACATAGGACTTAATTAAAATAAACCCAAGGTGGGAGAGTACACCCCACATCTGACTGAAGTGAAAATCAAATCCAGACAGTTGTTTTAATCCTAATTCTCACACAGAAATAGGCAGGGAAAAAAAAGGTAAATGAATGAGGAAGCATACCTAGTAAGAATTCTGGTGATTCTCAGACTTCTACTAAACTGAAAATATAATTATATTTATACCTCTAAATGATATGTAATTTATTTATTACCAGGAATGCCTGAGTAAAGTGCTGTAATCTGTGTTTACAGGCAATAGATTTAGCATGTGGCAGTATTGATCTCTTCATTAGTGCTTGATAACTAAAGGAAAAAACATAGGAGCTGGAATCCTAAGGGCTTAGAGACATGTCAGAAGTCTCAAAAGAACTGCAAACAAGGCAAACAAACAGATATCTAATTTAGTTTTCAGTTTTATGGAAAGGAAAGAAATTATATTTAGTGAACACCTATTTTGTGCCAAATACTGTGCCAGGTGATTTGTTTAATCATATTTTTTCATCTTTGCCTGAAGATACGTTTATTGATTTTATAGAGAGAGGGGAAGGGAGGGAGGAAGAGAGAGAGAGAAACATTGATTGGTTGCCTCCCAGGCTCACCCTGACTTGGGACCAAACCCGCAGTCTAGGTATGTGCCCTGATTGAGAATCTTGCAACCTTGTTATCTTTTGGTGAATAGGACTACACTCCAACCAACTGAGCCACCAGGCCAGGCTTTCATCACATTTTAAGCCTCACAGCCCATATGAAGAAGGTATGCTAATATGAATGCTTCCAGTATAGACACTGAGTCTCCAAAAAAAAAAAAAAAAAATCATTTAATCTGTGGGAAAACTGAGATTCAAAAAGTGGCAGAAGTGAAATTGCACCAAGTCTGTTTGACTCCAGTTCTCAGCTTTCTTTTTTTTTCCCCAAAGATTTTATTTATTTATTTTTAGAGAGAGGGGATAAGGTGGAGAAGGGGAGGGAGGGAAACATCAATGCGAAAGGGAAACATCCATCAGTTCCCTCTTGTACATGACCTGAGGACCAAACCCACAACCCAGGCATATGCCCTGACAGGGAATAGAACTGGTGACCTACTCCAAACGGAACTACTCCCAACCAACTAAGCCACCCCAGTCAGGGGCAATTCTCAGCTTTCTCATCTATTGTGATTTTGAAATGAATTGAGCATCCTTTTGTCTGTTGACCAAGGAGGACTAACTGAAAAAATAAAATTTCAGAAAATACAATTATTTTCCTGCACATATTTATCTTTTCTTCTTCATCCTGTCATTTTTCTTTCAATAAGCATTTATTTAACTTTTTATTTTACTCAATTAATATTGGCCAAAATAAAAAAAAACAGTTTAGACAACATGTATCAACAGCTTTTAGATTATTGAAATAATTATGTGAAAGAATACAAAATAATAGAAAAATTCTTTATTGCCCCACCCTCCCTTAAAAAAGAATGGTATGAATTATATGTTGCAAATGGTCTCTCGAAAGAACATGAGTATTTCATGTTGAAATAGCTCCTATGTATCTCTCAATTCATCATGAAAACAGTGGTAAAACTTAGCAAACATTTCCTGGAACGAGTAGCCCAAGGCTAACAGTTTACAAACACAAAATAGCCAATGGAAATTCTAATAGTAGATTACCTGACATGGGTCAGAAGCAGTAAGTGATTTTGTAAGAACAAGACTTCCAAGCTTGGCCACTCCAGGCAATCTATGTGCCCAAAATAAATAAACGATCCTGAAAAACAAGTATAAAGTCATAAGGATACAGGTGCTACCTTTGTACATTCAGCAATCCCTTGCCCTAGCATCTTATCCTTGTGCACGCTCAACTGTCAATTAAATAAAGAAAATTATATTTTACATATTCACCATTAAGCTTATAGTTAACCCAAAGTGTTTTCAGATGGATAACATTAAACAACTAAAATAAAATCAAATTGATTAAAAACAAGCTCTTGAACTAATCCTCTAAAACAAATATTTTTTATTGGCTTAACTCTCACCATACCGTTTGAAATCAAATTAAATGAAGCTTCTAAGCTTACAATTAGATATTCAATATGCCCTTAAGAAATTCCTGTGAGAGCTTTATTTTTAAGTTTCTGCACAAAGTTCTGAAGGGTACAAGCCTAGAGATGAGTTTGGTTTCTCCTGGGCCTTACACGTTTGACATTGTTGTCTGTGCTACTGGGGATGAAAGCTTAATTAAAGATCTAATCTGGACTTTAACAAAATAACCGCTTTTAGATTTTAACTACAGTGGATGTGCTCGTGGTGAATGTACAGGGATAACATCTCTCGGCAGCTCAATAGATCACACACCTGAAATGCTGTCGGAGGCAGTTGCTGTCATTGAATATTGAAAACGTACAAGGAAGGCCATGCCGAACAATGTCAAGGTCTGACACTGCCCTTTGATAATCACAAAGTGATGGGCGATTTGGGAAACCAACAATTTTTACCGGAAAATATCACATTCACAAGGAGATTTCTCTAGATACTAGTCAATCCTGACTATAAAGACATGAAAAGATTTCAGAAATAAAATGTATTATTTTATAGCTACCTCCAGATGTTTAACAAAATAACCAAGGTTGCAAGTCAGCAGTGTCATCCCTGAGTGGAAAAAATAGATTCCAGTTTTTATGGTTTTTAAATCTCAAAGCTAACTGGGAAGGAGAAAGACTAATGTTCTCAAATTCCAACCTACAAGTATCAGAAACAGTGTATGTATAAGCTCATAAAATTCTCTATATTTCACCTATAAAAAATAGAGTAGGAAAACATATTGAAAATTTATTCCAAACTTCAAATCCTCAGGTTCAAGTAAAACTCCAATGATATTCAAATTAGGCCTTCCAAAAGTCTAACTAAAATTCTAAAAATTAACAAGTATTCAAAGATCTTACTCTTCAGACATTTAAAACAGTGTATGCAGTTTCAAACACTTGCTAAAGAACAGATCATAAAACGCTAGAAGTCTAAGATCTAAAAGATGAAAAGGCTTTGAATAAATTGGTTATACCACAACATAACTGGAAGCATGATTTTAAAAAATCTACTAGAAATGTACAGCCTCATGACTAAGTTTTATTTATGTTTTTAAGAATAAATATTAACAACATTATTCAAATGATCTTGGGTCTTAGAAAAATAAAGAGAGCCCCCTGACTCGTTATGATGCTTGCAGATATCTTTTAAAAAGGAAGAAAATAGAGGAATTTAAAAAATACTATCAAGCAACATCATTCATAATCAGAAATACAAAAGTTGATATAAAAATGTGATCAATTACATTTGAAATCTTTATCAAATAATTATGTCCTGACCAATCAGAGCTTTCCAAAAATGCAGGTTTCATTTAATTTAGCAGCTCTATCAACATAGTCAAATAGGTCAACAAATTAAAAGGTAAAATCACAGATTTATATCAACAAATTTTGAAAACACTGTAGAAAACCAGCCATTCCAAATAATAAAACAATAAAATATTAAAATAAAACAACTAAATAAAGACTAATGACCAGACTCAAAATAAACAACATCCTAAATGGCAAACAACAGAACTAATTTAATTATAATGAGAAACTAGAGATCCTTGTCATTAAATAAGTAATATTATCTTAGGCTAATCTAATAGGTCTTGTGAACATAGAAAACAATATCTATAGATAAAGTTATGTTTGGCCAATGACAGAATTGGCAAATAAAAAATATTCACTCTTATTTTGCTAGTAAAAGGTCTAAGTATTAGAATTTGTAGAGAAAGTAAAATATCGATATTTATTAAAAATATAAGTTCAAATATTTTTGTGACAATATAGAAGTCTCAACCCCAGTTAACTATTGCATAGTATTAAAATCACCCTATGTGAATAACTGTGTACAAGAATAAATTTTGAATACATTATTATGGTACTGTTAATCAATAGGGGGAATGGTGAGATAGTATACCCAGTTCAAAGAAATGGACAAATGAAATGAATTAGGTTTCTTCTACTTCCAGGCAAGGTCGAGTATCATGGACCAGATTTAGTCCCCTGTTGTAAATTAGGAAAAAAATCAGAAAAATATATATTTAAATAATGATTTGCAAATGTAGGATGATGGGGACACAGGATCACTAGAAAATGATCGCTGAAAGAGTGGGAACAAATGAGCTAAGCCATACAATTTCCCGGCTTACCACCTAGATGGAGTTTCCAGCTTCCATGTAGAAAGCAGGAAACCAGATGGTGTGGTGGTCTCTTCAAGTTGTAAAGATGAAATTGGTGCTTCAGGGACACCAAAGTGGCTAGAGTTCATAAGACAGAGAGCCAGGAGGAGGTGGGCTACAAAGACAGAGAGCTCCACAGATCTGCAGAATAGTGCCCCTCCCCCCAGCCAAATCTCCAAGTGAGCACTGACCAGGGCGTGAGTGTGAGGAAACTACCTGACGCTCCAACAGCCTGAAGGGGCAGCTGCATCATGTCCCAAAGTTCCACCAACAACCAGAAATACTAGGCTTTTCTCACCAATCAGAGAAAAAAATTAATTATACATAGGCATTCGACAGAGTACTCAACACAAATGAAAACTTATATGCAGACAAAGAACTATATGCGAATTTTATAGTAGATTCATAATCAAGAAACATTTAGAAACAACCCAAATGTCCATTAACTGGTTAGTGAAAATACAATTTCTTTGTCCCTTACATTTTGAATTCTAACAGCTGCCCCCAGTTTTTCCAGTTTATTATTATCTTTCATCATGGAATATATTACAGGAAAACAAAAGTGGGTCCTTCAAAACTTAACAAAGGGGCCCTTTTACAATCTTTTTTAGCATAAATCATAATTAAGAAGTCATTATAGGATGGCACGAGTCTGAAGGTGAATTATAAATGTGTTTTCTAATTGTCATTGCTCTGGTGGTATTCAGTATTTCTGTTAGAGTGGACACCAAATATCTATTGATGTTTATTGAGCTCTTAGTATATGAAAAAAAAACTTAACATGTATTATTTCATTTTATTCTTACAATAATTTTACATGGAAGGCACTTTTATTTTCCCCACTTTCTAGCTAAAAGTCCTGAAGCACAGAAGTGTTGGCAAACATGTGCAGTAGCAACTCCCTGAATGACCCCTGGGTAGCTGGTGTGTTCACTACCCGGCTCTGGCAGATGCCATGTAAGGCCACCGCGCACATGGTGTGAGAAGCGGACTTTTATGAACCACTGCCTTGGCTTAGGCCTACACCATCTCTCGTTGATACTACATCAATCCATTTATTTTTCCTCCAGTCTTTCATATTCTCCATTACCTTCATTTCAGCAAGAGTAGCCTTTTAGAACAAATCTGATGGGTTGCATGCTTAAATATGACTGATCTTAGTCACCATTATCCTCCAGATAAACTTTAAATTCATAGGCGGTTTCTGCAGTCCCCTTACTTCTTCTCCTGTTTTCTCTTTTCTATACTCTTGTCCAAATAGGCACATCTCTCAAACAGAACTACTTCTTCCAGGACATTTCCTCTAATTAAAATACATTCCGTGCCATCTCTCCTTGGTTCTGCCACTTCTCCTTCAGTAAGGCATCACAAACCACTGGAGCCACCATCCATCTCCTATAAAGCATGTATCACATCTCATTGCAAATCCTTCCTTATCAACTTCAGTCACCAGAGTGTGAGCCCTCAAGGCAGGGACCATGAAGTCTAGCTGTGCTCACCTAGGTCTAGTATATGGTATGTACTCAATAATTGGTTTGAGAAAAGAAAAAGAAACAAAACATTGCATGAACTTGGAGAAAACATATCATGAATATATAGTTCTAATAATTAATAGTTTCCTTTCTATTTTAAACTTTAAACTTAATCCACTCTGTCAAAAAATCTTAAAGAAAAATAAAACTCATTGGCACAGAAGCAAAAATTAAGACTTTATTCCACTGTCAAATAATGAGCTGGTTTTACAGTTTTAGACAACAGATGATTGGCCAAAGTCTCCCCCCATACCCTAATATCCTCCCCCACCAGCCCCAATTTCCAATGATGATAACTAAAAATACCAGTCAACACAGTGAGTTTTGACATACTTTGGAAATCTCAAAAGAGAAACAAATAAAATAATGTCCAATGGGAATATATAAGCTTAAATAGTACCTAGAGTACAGTTGTGTTGTTTTAAATTTAATATGATATTAATGTGTATCTGGGCAATGGCATCTAAACAAAACAAAACAAAAAATAGAGCAAACCCCTTCTAACTTCATAGGACTTTCAGAAATCTTTATGTGTAGTTATGGTTGCTGTACTTTAAGGGGTATGTAAAAATTGCAATGGTGGTTATCAATAACTGAAACAGCAAATGAGTCTTTCTTTTTCTCTCTCTCCCCCATTCTAAAATCAATAAATTTTAAAAATCTAAATATTAAAACAAACATATAATTAAAATAATAGATGGAAAAGTAAGATTGTTTCTTACAAGGAAGCCTTAAGATTGATTAAATTGCACTCAAGTATTTGTAGATCTGTTTTATAGATAATGCTAAGTCTCTTTTCTCTGCTGCATGAAAGAAGATTAAACTATGTTTCTTTTGGTTTTTGGATTTCTTTAAAAGGAAGGCAAGCCTCCTGTCTGTCATTCCTGGTTAGTAGAGAAAATTATCAGAAGACTTTTCTCCCTCTTCATGCTTTCACTCCAACCTTTCAACAGCAACAACAAAAATGTTGGCTATATATTAACAACACAAATGTTGGTTATATATTAACTGCCAATTTTTAAGTTGATCAGGAGAGTTTACAGCAAGACAAACCAGAGTTCCATGTACATAGTCTACAGATAGAAATGAAAATACACAGGATCATCATTCTGCAACATGAAAGAAAGAAACTAATTGTTTTTGATGTCCTATTATGATTTCTGTTTGCTGGGTGATCAGCCTTAGGAAGATGGTTCTCTCCACTGGTCAATCCTTTCCCAAATTCCTGGTGTGAATGTGCTGTGAGAAATGGCTCCCAGCCACAGAAACCAGACTAAGAGTCACACAGGAGATGACTTGCTGTTACACATGGACAAGAAAACAGTTGAGGAGAAATGAAGTTGGAGCATGCAGTAAAATGCCGACCTGTGCTAGCTCATCAATTTAGAAGGTCAGAATAACCATTCTACTTTGTAAAGAATGTCTTCTGATTATAAGGATGGTTTTATTTTTCCATTTTCACAAAGTTTTTCCACAAGCTGTGTGAGGCATCACCCTTCTATAGTCTTCTATCTACGAGTCTGTCATACTCATGTCACCCTGGTCGCCCATCTCCATTGTATTTAATGATGGGAGGTGAACCTACAGCTTTTCAGGAGTAACTCCTTTGCCTGCCAAGATGAACAAGATTCAGTTGCTAAGGTGGTAGTTTAAACATATCTATTTTAAAGGAGGGATTTAAATTAATTCCGGACACCTAAAGCGGTTCAGTTCAGCACCTTGGTATTCTTTCTATTATGCTATTTTAACAGTTTCTAAAACAAAATGCTAATCATTTTGGAATTGCAAGTAAATTACATATTCCTAACTCTGCTGTTTCTCCCTCTTAATATGAAACTAAAAATTTTGAAAATACCTCAAGTTCCTACATTTATCACAAAAGAATTAGTGCTAGAGAAAGTCAGGATTTGGGATAAGCTTCATAGGCATTTTCCCTGGTTTAGTCAACAAATTAGTGAGAAAAAAACAGCAAGTTTCAAAGGGCTGGGCAGGAAACTAGAAATTCTAAAGAGCTAATTTGTGTTCTTGAATAATTAGTTTTCACATACTCATTTCCTAAAATAAGAGTCATAGATTGGGGAATAAATGAACACAATTAATTTTAAATATTTCCATGTATTTCTCTTTATGCAGGTGCAATTTTTATAACAGTGGAAAGGAGAACAAAATTATTTTTGATCAGGAAACACATAGTTTTCACAAGCTCCCTAAGACCATAATGCTATTATTTTAATAACAGTAACAACAGACACATTAGCACTAAGCTCTGAGTATGTGCCAGGTATTTTGCATATGTTATTAGTCTTTGCCAATGCACTACACAGTAAGTGCAATTATTCCCAAAAAAGAAAAATGGGACTTTAGCAGTAAGCAACTTGCCTATCATAATTTTTAGTAAATGGAACATCCAGGCTTTGAGCTGTCTGATAACAAAGCTTATACTTTGAAACCTCCCTAAACCAGGCATGCTGTCTCTTAATTAAAAAGACTCCATTACCATATGGTTGCTCCTAGGCATTATTTTCCATTTTAAGTAGTATGACCATTTGACCAGTATATCGAATAAACTTACTGTATCTTAATAAAATGATTTTCAAATTTCTATAAAAAGGAATGCCTGCTTTCATGACCAGGTATTTCATCATTAACATGTCAGTTTTTAAACACTAAAGTGCTCTATGCAAATAACAATGCCACTGAATGTTTCTCTACAGGTAAATCAAATGTTCAGATTTCAGCACTATGCTGGTTTAGATGATCATAACATAGGTATATAATGTAAAATATTTTTTCTTTACAAGCAAATATTATTTTCTCCCTCAAATGGTTTCCCCCCAAATAAAAACAAGTGAATTAACTACAGTATAATAATGAAAAATGGTGCACATTACTTAAAGGTGAATCAGTATTACAAGGAAATGCCATTTACCCATATATCTAAATGGAAATCTCTATTGCTTCTGGATGTTTTTCTTTTCTCAGTTCAGGATATAAGAGTTTATAGGGTACTGCTATTGATGAAAACTTACTCCTCAAAGGAGTCTCTTTCATTTTCTTACATAATCTTAAGCACCCACAGTTTAGCTGTGACTGTCTCCCTGGGCATCTGGAAAATCCTCTGGTCTACTTCCTTGGTCATCCATGAACTTTGCCACCTACTAGGTGGTGGCAACCTCCCAGGTCTTCCAATCAGTTGGTGGGATGCAGAAATATGAAAAATTCAAAATACATTCTTGACCTCTTAAATGTGCCTACAAGTTCCAAATTCTTGGTTATGAACTTGATCAAGAAATCCTTCTATCTCCCCACAAGGGTACCCCCAATTCCTGAGAAACACATTTCCCTGGCACAGACAGTCTTCATGGGTAGGATGATAACACCTCTGCTTTGGCACAGGATTGCCCCAGATAATACCTGCTGTCCTACCATAACAATTAATACCTCTCCTTTTTCCTCCCAAGTGCCCTTGTTTGAGCAATAAATTCAATATTGCTCTAATGGGGAAATAAATTATATATTGATACACAAAGGAAGAAGGTCTGTGCAAACAACAATCTTATTTATTGCAAGTAGTCACTAGAATAATCTATTATTCTAGCAATCCTCTAGTCCCCAACTAGGTAATGGTGTAAAATGACCATAAGACCAATGAGTGAGGAAAAGGAAAGTACAATGGGATCCACACATTACCAAACCCTTTAACAGACTCTTCACAACTGTGTGGTGTCACTCAACTGCAAAGATGTAAAGATTTCAAGACACAATAAATTTGAGTCGTATAGCCTGGGCTGGTGTGGCTCAATGTATTGACTGCTGGCCTGCAAATCTAAGGGTTGCCAGTTCAATTCCCAGTCAGGACACATGCCTGGGTTGCAGGCCAGGTCCCCAGTAGGGGGTGCATGAGAGGCAACCACACATAGATGTTTCTCTCCCTCTGTTTCTCCCACCTTTCCCCTCCGTCTAAAAATAAATAAATAAAGTCTTTAAAAATTTTCGGTTATATATACGTTAAAATTTGACTTTAGGAGAGAAAAAGTTCAAATCATTTCTTTTATTACATGGATTTTCATCAGTTAAAATGCCAATTATTGAACTTTTCACAGAATATTAAACACCACTGTCCTTTGAAAAAGGAAAATTAATTTTTAAAATGTCACCATATATATGTATAAGCAAAATGGTATAATCACTTCTATAAAAATTATGGTGAGTTTTTCAGTTGTTTTTACCAATGGCATTTATTCAAGTACATTTCAAATGACTTTTTCTAAAGGTAATGTAGAATTTAACTACAATATAAAATATAAGTAAATTTCAGTCACCAAAGTTGAAAGTATTTCATTAATATATCCCATATATAATTCAAAAAGTTTGCAGTAAAATTATAAATATCTGAAGAAAACCAGGCAGTCCAAACATTCTGGAAACAAATAAATGTTATTTGATACCTTTTATGTTAAATACTAAATATTTATAAAATATCAAAGATCTTTGATTCATATTATAAACAAAATGTATTCATTCTAAAGTGATTTTGATTATTTGGTGGTCTTTAAATTTCTGTGATTATAAAACATACTTCACCATCTCTAATCAGAACATGAGATAGGACATTGTTCATAATTTTAGTGAAATTTCAGAATTCCTCACTATAGTAATATTTTTAATTTATGACAAAGCTTTCTCTTGCATATTTAACCACTGCAGCATATTGGCAGAAGGAAAAGAATTTCATGTGGCAGCTAAGGAAAATTCTTCTGGATCAGAAAAATTAAAATATTTACAAATTCTCTAGGTCAAAGTAAACCAGTTCTCTATTACATAGGAAAAGAGTATGTATGGGAATGATAAGGGATATTCTACTCAATAAGCAGATACTAGATTTTAGTATGATATTACATAAACATTTTGCTAATATTTATTAAGAAACCACAAGAATCTTTTCTCCACTAAACACACATATGAGGGGGGACACCCCAAAACCTGGAATTATCTTCTTGAGGGAAAGCCCTTTATAGAATAGGCCTCCCTCACTAGGGGAGTATTCTAGTAACCCATCCGTATCAGCTTACCAGCTGGCATTGTTGTGAGTGGCTGCATTTGTCTTCAGTGAATTTGTTTTTTGAAGACTCTTTCAACGTGTTTACCCATTTCATAATGGGTGTTTTACAAGCACCACCTCCCACACCTCACTGAGTATTCGGTAGTTTTTGACCAAAAGCGGCATGACCACTGTGCCCCACCCTGATCTGATTTATCAGATCTTGCTCAGAGCAACATTTTTTGTTTGTTTGTTTCCTCAGGTGAAAAAAGTCCTCAAAGGGAAACATTTTGCGGATGTGGAAGAAGTGAAACAAAAAAATGGCAGAAGCACTAAAAGGCATAAAAACTGACAAGCTCAAAAATTGTTTTGAGTAGTGGAAAAAAGTCTTGAGAGGTGTATTGCATCAAATGGAGAGTACTTGAAAGGTGACTTACTTTTAAATATGTAAGAATATTTTCTTAATATTGTTAATAAATAAATTGTGTTTTATTAATTTTTAATAAATAAATTCTGAGAATTTGGGGTTCCCAGAATTTGTTTCCCTTGGCCTTCTGGAAGTATTTCAGTATTCAATAATTTAAAAACAATACAAATGATATCTAGAGACAATATCATAACAAAAATTAAATGCATTGCATCAGTTTAAGTACATTTTTGGTTTAAGCTTCTTTCACTCGAGTATTATACCAACTTTTCCTTTGAAGTGTCACACTTATATTAGCATTTTAAGTACTCTAACAAGTTCTGCAAGTAAAATAATTCTTCCCCCACATTATTTTCCACTGTTTTGATTTAACACAGATTAAAGCATCACCAGTTTGATTCCCAGTCAGGGTACATGCCTGGCTTGTGACCCAGGTCCCTAGTAGGGGGTGTACAAGAGGCAACCGCACATTTCTCTCCCTTTCTTTCCCTCACCCTTCCCCTTTGTCTAAAAATAAATAAATAAAATCTTTTTTTTTTTAAAAGAACAGTACTATTAGCTTTGGAATGAGAATATACATTTATCTTATTTCATATTAGCTCTACCTTGCTTAAAGTAAAGATTAGTATTTTATTTTTTGTAAATCATTTTATTGTATTTTTTCCACTACTATTTATCTCACTTACACCCTCCAGTATTTTAAACCCAACTACAGTCATGAATTTGAGCATGCTAATGAGTGAACTATTGATTCATTTACAGCCAATCACTGAGTCTTCATCACTCTTATCAGAACAGTCCTGCCGGGAGTCATGACTGATTCCTGGGCAATGCACTGGCCACTAGTGAATTCATCAGTTGAGCAAAGTTTTCTGGAAGGGACCTGTGCACAGACCCAGACCCAGAGCTGATCCAGACCAATGTAACTTCTCTGGATGGAAGGAGTCCCTTCAAATATAATCTTTAGTGGGGGAAAAATGAAAATTTATGAATTCATAATCAATTTAAAAGGCTAATTATAGTAGTACTAGAGATTAAATTATTAAGAAGCCTGTTTAAACAGCAGGCAAATACAATTGATAATACAGTTCCTATTTGAGATGCTTAACCCACACAGATAAGATTGATGGGCACATCAGACCCACTGAGTTCTCTGAGAAACCATCCATGATCAGAAAAAACACAGCATCCTACTTAACCATCAACAATGTCCCGGAATGCACCCTTTTACTTAGTTATCATCTTTGCAGCTCTCTTTTTTTTAATATTCAAAGAAAAAAGTAAGTGTTGTCACTATGTACACAGCAAGAGCTGTGCATCTCATTTTTTAACTACTGAAAGTAGTATTGGAATGCATAAGCAGAAATGTTCAGGCAAAGAATAAGGAATATGACAAAAGAATAGAAAATTTAAAGAGTAAATATAAAAATCTATTAATTTTTATCAAAAATCTTTAATAATCAAAGAAGTGCAAATTAAAGAAAATAAATCTCATTCCAAGTTACTAGCTTTTTTAAGTTATACAATATTAGCAAATGAAACAACCATGTATTACTAGTGCAGTGGAATATAATGTTAAAGTATTAATATTCCTTGAGGTTTTACCAAGGGCAATGGTTAGTTAACACCAAAAGTGAAGGAGAGATTGAAATAGCTGATATATAGCAAATAACATTCCCTGCTGTCTAATATGGTAGCCACTAACTAATGAGGATATTTCAATTTAAATTCATTAAAATTCAGTCCCTCATTGTCACAACCACATTCCAAGTCTTCAATTAGCTACAGGTACTTAATGACTACCATACTGGAGAGTGCAGATATAGAAAATTTACATTACCACAAAAATTTCTATTGAACAGTGCTGAACTAGATGTTGTTAACATGTAAATAAGATACTCAGAATAAAGGCTGACTTCTTTTGTATCTTCCAGCTTAAACTTACTGAGCAAATTTTCTTATTTGCAAAAACATGAAGAACAACTATGTATTGTTTGTTAAGAATTACTTATGATCAAGTTCAGTTTGCAAATATATTTAATGATTTAGTCTATACAATTAAATTTAAATCATATCTAATATTAAGAAAATTTAGTATGCTACTGTACACTTTCTCCATGAGTATCTTATGGAGAAAGTTTATAAATTTCACCATAAGAAAATAAAATTTTATAAAAATTATTGGACCTAATGCTGAATATTTTCATAGCAGCAAGAAATCAGATATGCAAATACATAGTTTGAGTTTCCAATATTGAAAAGTTTAAACTTAAGGCTCAAAAATCTGCCACTATTAAAAACCTAGAAAATCTTCCAAACTAGTTTCTTTATGTTTAACTTTACCTTTGAGTAAAAAATAACAAAATTTTCATATTTCATCTATGTAGAAAGAACGAATTCCTATAATTTAATACTTCTTTCAGAAGTTGTAGATGACAGTTTAGAAAAATTAACATCATGTCAAAATTTTAATTTCATATTAACTTCAACTTTACTGAGGTTGCTACAAAAATGCTATGGTTCAGAAATTCCAACCTCAGCCATAAACAGGATTCTAAAAATCTCATGATTACAGGTCAGTATCATTTGGTTTCTTGTGGCACTAGCATAAGGAATGAAATTGGTTTAATAAGCCACACATAAACTGACACTCCAGTATAATATGTTTATATTACTCTACATGCAACACAAAATGAATGGAATCTTAAAAAAAGTGTGTACTTCAAGAATAAAATTTTAAATAGCAATTAAAATACCAAGTATTTAAATGTTATCCCACTAATTTACAACATTTTGTAGTATTGCTATCTATCATATTAGAAAATAAATGACAAGCAAGCATTTAATATGAAAGTTTAAGAAAATATTATAAGATATATTTTTCCACAAATCTCAACAAAATTCCAAGTAATTTTTTTGAGAGACAGCCTTCCCACTGCGCATATGTATAATTTCAGATATATCTCTATATTGGTAGAGTTATCCATGTGTTATAATGATGTGAATTATTGCATTTCAAGACCAGTTTATTACTTACCTGCTTTGTAATGCAATTTGCTTCCCTAGTTGTAATACGTGGTGTTTGGGATGCTCTAGAGGGAGCCCACGGAGAAAGAGGAAGCTATAAACAAGAGTACTCACACTCTAGGTCCTCCATGCAGGGGAAATTTGGCCTGAGAAGGGCTAGGTACAATGAAAAAAGGTCATCTCTCTCTCCAAACATACAAATCTACATCTGTCATTTAAATGCTAATTTAAATTTAGCAATGGATGACAAATTCACTACTGCAAAACTAATAATAAAACATAATAAAAAACTTTTTTCCTTTTATACCTTAAATGTCTTCAGTTCTCCTGTGTTAAAACATCTGTTTTCACCCATTTTCTATGAGTTGATGCATTGCATGTCCAAAATATTTCTTTTTCCTTTGATTAGAAGGAAAAGACATTATTCATCCCCCAAATTCTACTCTTATATTTACATACCTATTGTCTCAGTTACATTTTAATAGAGTTTACCTTACCTATATGATATTAAGTGCTAAGAAATCTAATGTATTGGTAAGAAAGTTGTATAACATTTGTTAAAGGTAAAATAAGGAAATGGGGAGGAGGCATAAATAGGAGGAGCACCAAGGATTTTTAGGGCAGTGAAATACTCTGTATGATAATATAATGAATGGTGCATACATGTCATTGTCATTTTCCAAACCCATAAGATGTACAACATGTTAAACAATGCATCTGTATAATGATCACTTCCCAGGTTGCAAAGCGTATGCAAAATTATGTTACTATACATTATAAGGTAATATACATAATAAAAATCTATAATGTACTCCAAAACTCTGCCTGTGGTATTGGACTTTATGATTCATGACTATGTTATTATGCTCTGAAAGAATTCTATTTTTCTTTAGATTTTCATCACAGTCAAGTTAATTTGACATTTTCCAGATGGTTCATAACATTTACCTATATGTTGCATTAATTGTTTGTGTATCAACATAGTGGAAAAAGAAGCAGAAAGTGGCATAAATATGTCTTAGGCTAAGCTCTGAGACTCTCTCTGTGACCTCCTTTTACTGAGCAGTGGGCAATAGCTCTGGAAGGTGACATCTAGCTATAATGACACATGATGTTCATACTTTTTAAAACTCTTGGAAGCATTTATCTCATCACTTGACTTCACTTATTTGGTCCATAAATTTAAAAATTAATCTATTTTCAACATAATCACGTACTCTCAGATGTCTACTTCAATTTCCAAGTCTTAAATGTTTCAGGACATTGTCTAAACCTATTAAAATTCACTTCAGCCATGGCTGGTGTAGCTCAGTTAGTTGGGCATCGTTCCACAAAGCAAAAGGTTGCCAGTTTGATTTTCGGTCAAGGCATGTGTCCGGGTTGCAGGTTCGGTCCCTGGAGACAGGTAAAGAAGTGATGTTTCTCTCTCACATGGATGATTTTCTACCTCAATTTCTCCCTCCCTTCCCCCTCTCTAAAAATAAATAAATGAAACCTTTAAAATAACATACATTTTATTTCATTGCTTATTTATATCAACTCTCAAGACTCCCACAAAACAGTGAAACATATATAGTAGACATATTTTAGCTGATAGCTTCCAGGGCACATCGGGATGAATTGGAGTTATTAAAAGTTGAGATACACAATTAGTTGTTCTTCTGATTATTTCCTCCACAATTTCAGTTATTTAGCATCAAGACACTCATGTCCTCCACAGATGCTTTTGGTGACACTGTTGGCAAGTTGCATTTATCACTTCCCCTCACTTTCATTTTATGACAATAATTGAAAGCACTTGTGCTCTTTTTTTCCACAATGATTAATTGATTCCCTCTGTTCTACTGGAAGAAGAATGAATTTACATTTTTTTGAAAAGTGAGCAGAGTTGTTTCCAAACTTAAATGGCTTTCCATACACTAAATTAATGGTATATTGTGTATGAAATGCAGATTTTTGTACCACATTTTCCTGTCTCATGACACAACAATAAAAAAGTAATTAACCCCAAGTATACAAAATCTGCTTTTATTTATTTCCATGCTCACAGACTCATATGTACTTACTTTCAACAGGTGTCAATGCCAAAGAGACCTTCAGTTCAGAAAAGTCTTTCAAGTGATGTTCTAATTTTTGTTATCTTAATCAATAAAAATTTTAAAAATGTCCTTACTCTCCCAGACAAGCATCAATAATGCCATTTTCCCTTCAAGAAAAATAGTTATTACTAGATATCTTAGAGATCTCAGCTTATCGTTCCTTCTTGCAGTTATGGCAGGGGCAGCTTGGTGGAGGGAGGAAAAGTGGGGGGAAATGGGGGCAGCTGTAATAGTGTCAACAATAAAAAAATCAAAGCTACAAATTTCAAAGTCTTTTATTTATTTTAACTACTCTTGATTGTATGCAGAGATAGGATCATGTACTTTGGTAAAGAACTTCCTTCAAGGAAAACATATTAAAGCTTTAGAAACTATATCATATAAAAAAAGATACTTTCTAAAGCACTGTCTTTCTGTCCAACTGGTTTCTTCCTATTTGCCAGTGGGAATTTAGAAAATGTGTAGAAGTACCACAATCTGCGCACTAAGTTCTGCTCAGTATACAAGATAGACTGTTGCTATGATTATTGCCTTAACAGACGGTGAACAGAGACCTACTCCCAATGATAGATGACACCAACTAAAACTGCTGTACACAAAAGATGACTCTGAGTCAATGTTCTATTTAACAACTCGCCTTTCATTGGTGTTTTCTATTTCTCAAGTTCCAATGTCTTCTGAATATAAAGAAAATGACTCAGCCTTCTCACTAGATATTTCTTGATTTTCCTGCACAAAGCTCAAGGGTTTTTCCTTTATTGTATTCATGGAAGATGAAAATGATCATTTTCATGGAGAGCTAATTTTGTAAATGATAGCCTTAGGGCTTTTTTTAAAGTGTGTGATAAAATGTCAACTTGACTTAAATGTACCTTGATACAGATTTTGCATTTACTGACCAACATGTTACATGTAAAAGGAATAAATAGCAAATAGAGCATCAGAAAAGATAGAACACTGTCTTGAAGAATACTGGGTAAACCAATGAATCAAACATTAGTCAACACTTTTTTATAATGTATACTTAATTTGTTCTGATTAATACACTAGATCAGTTCTCCAGGATTAATTTCTTATAATGTGGGAAATGGAATGTTGGTAACTCTATTCTTATTATATGAGATAGTATGTGAAGCCAATTAGTCTCACTCTTTTTTTGTACCATCACAAAGCCAGCAGAGAAATGATAGTGCTCATTTTCAGTAATCCATAACTCCATTCTACATATATTGAAACTTTAAAAATCCATCACTGATGTTCAGGACAGGTTAAAATAAGCCCCAGGATTAGCAGATAAGATACAAATTTCTAGTTAAATATAGAATAATAATTCATTCAACATTTATTCAATATTAATTAATAACTGCCATGTGAAAGCACTATCATAGGGCCATATGTTTGTAAAGCATCTTTAATTATAACATAGATATAACAAAATTACTCTAGAATTTCTTTTTTTAATATATTTTTGAAGATTTTATTTATTTTTGGAGAGAGAGGAAGAGACAGAGAAAGAGAGGGAGAGAAACATCAGTGTGCGGTTGTCTCTCGCATGCCCCACACTGGGGACCTGGCCTGCAACCCAGGCATGTGTTCTGACTGGGAATTGAACCAGTGACCCTTTGGTTCACAGGCCAGTGCTCAATCCACTAAGCCACACCAGCCAGGGCTACTCTAGAATTTCTTTGTTGAAGGAGGATATTGGAGATTATCAAGGGTTGCAAATTGCATGGAGGCTCCCTGGGCTTGGTTTCCATGGCCCAGGTAACAATAACTGAGAAATGACTGAAACATAAACACTGCAACATATACTGGTAACGTTCAACCTTTTTTGGTAAGATTTCCTCCATGTATCTGGAAAGTCTGGAGAACTACAGAAAGGGCAGGAGATGTTCTTCCCTTCCAACCACCCCACACTTACCCAAGTTGAATGAAATATATCAAGTAGAGTCCAGGGCATTAGGTTGCCAAACACTCCTGCAAAATATACACTACTACAAAGACATAACACAGTTACAGAATGCTAAAAATTGTGTCTCATTCACATAACAAAGGACAATGTATTAGTCCATCTAATGAGAGTATTCACCCAACTGTATGCTATAGGATTTTGTAAATGTTTTGGAAAAGAAAACTAGAAGAAAGAACATGGGTCCTGATGAAAATGACATGAAAGGAAAAGGTAGAGGTGATGTAATAGAACTAGGAAGAAAAAGAATTCCTCTTGAATTTTCCGATATCTTGCTAATAAGGATTCTGATACTGAGGATTAATTATAATGGTACTTCAAACTTCAGAAGAAAATGCTATTGACAGATGTTGACAGATGGGTAGTGTATTTGATAAGTGCAGATGATAAGCTTTTGTTAAAAAATTATTCTAGCCAATGCCATATGCAAGTTTCAATTGGATTTACCCAGAGCATCCTTAGCCAAAGGAAACGAATTTGGATGCTTGTCCTGTCTCCCTTTTTCCAGTGTCAGAATTTCTGCTATTATTGTTAGATGTTTCCCATTTCTAGCATGATTGCTATTTATGCCTATGATTTTTTTACTCCTATTTACAAGTAGGTTGTTCTTTGCAATAGAAATTGTCAATCTCAGGTATTTTCTCACTTGTAGAGGATTGTTTTCAGTTAAAGTTAGGTATAAAAAAGGCTTAGATTCGTTTTACAGGCTAACATTACCACTACAACTTCCACTCTGCCCATTGTGCCCTTTTTGTCATTCAAAGGACTCGTTTGTCTATATTTAACCAGTAATTGCCAGCCTTTACAATTGTATCTACTAATGCTAGAACAAGTAGTTTGCTTCCATCATATTTGGACTTTAATGATATATAGATCTAAAATCCAAACAGATCACATCAGAGTCTCAATACAGAGATAACAAAAGATTCCCAAGTAGTTCATTTGATTAGAACTATAGTTTCTTTAATATACTTTAGGCATTTTAACAGTTTTATGAAACATACTGTACAGATTACAACACTGGCTTTTTTGTCAATGACAGTATTTCCTAAGCCAGTTTCTTAATACTTCTTGTTAAAGGTATACTGAATAAAGTCAAATTAAAAAATACCTAAAGCCTACACAACTGAGAAATAGAAACACAAGTTGCCAGGAAGAGAAATTTCATTTGTTCAATGATTTTGTAATAAATGCAAGTTCCTTCTTCCCCTATCATTACATGGACCTACTCTCAGAACACTGGTTTCCATTGCGCGATGGAATTGAAGGGGGCAGCTCTTGCCCCAGCAGGAGACACAGAGCTGCTCAGCTGAGCCCTGCTGTGCAAGGGGCTAAGAGTAGAAGCATGCTTAGCCCCCACCCACAGACAGGAACTTGAAAACAAAGCAAAAGGGAGGAAGTGAAGAAAAAGTAGCTACTTTCTTTTTGCACAAAATTATTGTATTTCTAGAGTTTTCAAAATCAGACTTGAATAAAAAATACCATCTTTAAAAAAGGATAGTGTGAAATGATTGCATAAACTACAAATGATAGGCTTTTGTTTCTACACATGCAGCCTAAAATGCATCAGATCTGCTCCTAATTTCTGAAATAAAAGTTCAATAATGCCCACAATATAAAAATTCAATAATCTTAGAAAATCTACTGATAAACAAAAACTCCATGCCACCAAATTATCATTCTTTTAAATATCACAATGCCATCTTTTTTAATCAAGAATTTATCATCTTTCCTCCAAAAATTCTTTTCTGTTTTGATTATTTTTTCTGCTTTTTACAGAAAAACTTTATAGTTTGACAGAATATAATTTGAAATGCCCTTCTTCTTACCAAACTAGAGGGAAGCATCAAATATCATAGTCTTACTAAACTGCACCTGTGGATTTTGTAGTACATAAAAAAACTGTCAACCAATTTTTACCCATCTGATTATTGAAACCAACTTGGATTGTTCTTTAACTCAATAAGATAGACACTACAGAGATAGAATGATATTTCTATAATTTCACATCTTAAATTTTTAAAAATAACATCTTTCAAATGTTTTATTTTTGTAAGTCAGTATTTCTACAGCTTCTAAAAACTATGACTTTAAATTAAGTGAAACTCTTATTTACTCAGAATGTTAGACTTTAATCAAAACAGAAGAGTAAGTTAATACTTTGACTCTAACCTACACACAAGGAAATGATAACTAGAAAAGACATTTTTACCGAATCAGAGACAGAGCAAATACCATATGAAGAGACAAAGAACAGATATTCCCAGTGATGAGCGGGGCTGAAGCCACACACTCAGGCTCTGGGATAAGAAGCCGGCTGTGGTAGCTTGAATTCTGAGTAATTTAAATTTTTCAAAACTGGAGGAGAAGAGCTAAATTTGCTCAGTAAAGCCAAAGCCTGGGAGTCCTGCTCATAAAATGAGGTGGGAAACATACCTATCCTCACTGCCTCAGGCTATGGCTGAGGGGGAGGATGTGCAAAACCCCAAGCATTGATATGAGTATAAAATGGTAAACTAGTATTGTTACTCGATTAAGGAATTGGAGAGCTAAGTAATGCTACAACAAAGACAAACATCAGGAAAGAATAAAGGAAGGATAGAGAAAGGGAAAATCTACGTTAGTTTTCAGGAGATAAAGGACTATTGCCCTGTGGTTAGAAATGAAACAAACTGACTTTCATCATGAAATATATGACCAGATAGCTCATCATTTAGGTGTGCAACAAATTAAAAAATGTGTAAAGTTTATTAATACTAAGCAAGTTCATCACCATAGATCTTTTATAAATAAAAGAACAATTAATTTAAGAAATTAACCTTTGTAAGAAGGAAAAGGACCCAAAAGGAAGAGGATGAAATAAAAAGCAATGGTGAGTAAATAAAATGATAAATATATATCATTATAATAATTAAAAATATAATAGCTTCAAAAGATATTTACTTAAAAACATTTATGAAAATATTAAACTATAGTTAAAGACCAAAATAAGAGGTTAAAATGGTAACCTCTTAAATTATGCCAAGTTCCTTCTATTCCAAAAGTGACAAATATACTGAAGCACTTCAGTTTTTGTTAAAGAAAGAAAATTTAATATTAATAATATATGTAAAAATTTGAAATAGCCATAAAAATACAAGATATACAAATCAAAGCTTCTAAGCCAGTGACAAAAAAATTAAAATAAAAGACTAACAACCAAAGACCTTAATAGACATCTAACCAAAGAAGATACACAGATCACAAATATGCATATGAAAAGATGCTCCACATAACCTGTCATTGGGGCAATGAAAATTAAAAGAATGACATTCCATTACGCACCTACTGAAATGGTCAAAATCCAGAACACTGACAACACCAAGTTTTGGAGGAAATGCAGAGCAATAGAAATTTCACTTCTGGTGGAAGCAGGATATGGTACCGACACTTCAGAAGACAGTTTTCTGGTCGCTTATAAAACTAAACATACTTTTACCATATGATCCAGCAATTGTCTCCATGGTATTTACTCAAAGGAGCTGAAAACTTAAATCCACACAAAAACCTGCACGTGGATGTTTACAGCAGTTTTATTCATAATTTTCAAAACTTGAAAGCAATCAAGATGTCCTTCAGTAGGTGAATGGATAAACTGTGGTACATCCAGACAGTGGGATATTATTAGTGTTAAAAAATACTTGAGCTATTGAGCCCATTGAAAGACAAGGAAGAATCTTAAATGCATATTACAAAGGAGCTAGTCTGAATAAGCTATATAATACATGACTCCAACTTTATGATATTCTGGTAAAGGCAAAACTGTGAAGACAATAAAATCTACATGGAAGTAGAGAAACTAAATTTAAAATAAGACCAAGAATACCCCACCAAAATAATAAAGCAATGAAGAGAAAAAGTACACAGAAATCAGAAATTTAGCGTTAAAATAAGAGGAAGAAACTTATTGATGATATTGTAGCAGTAGGGAGAGCTAATATGCTTGATAAGTAATTTTTTATTCACACAAAATCTATTATCTCCTAATGATAAGAAAATAATAAAATTTATAAAATCAAAATAATTATTTAACCTAGTATGATTTTTCCCTTATGCTGTTGGGGATGATTGGGGTTTTTTTGTTTTTTTTTTTCACTTTCAATATCTTTGGCATAATATAGTCTCAATAAAATATACTCAGTATGTTCATCAAGACCCCCAATTAAATATCTTCATACTAGTCACAATAAAGTACAATTCTAAAAATATACAATTCTAAAAATTCTAAAGTACAATTATATAAAAGACATTATTCTGTTTCTGCCTTCATCATCACTGCTTTTGATCCTGCTGAGGTGTAGATTCCCATGCAGTAACTCCTCTTGCTTTAGTGCGCATCCGGGAAATTTGCCCAGCAGGTACTTCTGATGCCCAGTCACACAAGTCAAATTCAAATCCACAGGGCTGACATACTAAAGAGAGGAGAAGAAAGATTTTAATGGACTCTGACAGTCCATGAGAGTGGCTACTACCATGGCTAAGCATTTCAATGAGGCTTAAACGCACACACACAAATTCATACCTGGAAATTTTGATTCCATATGTCTTAGAGTGGATCAGCGACTCTATTTTTCAAGTTCTTCAGTTGACTGAGATGGATACCCTCCCAAATGAGAACCATTGTCTTAAAAATAAAAAGTGCCTATCTTTTTTTTTGGACGACTGCTTTGGTTTTGGTTTTTTTAAATAGTCTCATATCTGACCTTAGCTATTTTACTTCATTGACTATTCATAATCTCATTGAAATTTTAAAGAAGAATCATCGCACATAGCTCCAAGATGGTCTTTAGTGGAACCGTTTCACAAGACAACATCAACTGAAATTGATATGTTTAGTATTTTTTATTTGTTGAATAAAGGAATCTTCCAATAATGTTCTAGCTAAAATTCCAATAACACTCTATCTAAAACTTGGGTATAAATATCAATAAATGGCAAGTGAGTATACTGATATTCCCATTAGTGATCAGAGTCTCATGAATGGATAACACACCAATAAGCTGTATGTGTAAAGTTAACACTCACACTTTAATCCTTCATTTGTACAGTCAAATTTGCAGAGACTTGAATCTGTATGGCATAGTTCATGCTTGATATCTGATACTTCTTGACATGGTAAAGTTTCATCTGTTACATTTTTTTATTTTACTTCATTTTTAAATTTTATTTGATTGATTATGCTATTACAGTCATCCATAATTTCCCCCCTTTGGCCCCCTCCACATAGCACCCCCTACTTCTTCAAGCAATCACCACACCATTGTCCATGACCATGGATCACACATGTAAGTTCTTGGGCTACTCCATTTCCAATCCTATTCTTAGCCTCCACCTGTCTATTTTGTATCTACCATTTATGCTTATTATTCCCTGTACCTTTTCCCCATTCCCCCCACTGCCCCTCAGCTGATAACCCTCCATGTGATCTCCATTTCTGCAATTCTGTCCCTGCTCTAGTTGTTACCTTAGTTTGTTTTTGGTATCTTTTTTGTTGTTGTTGTTTGTTGGGTTTTTTTTGTTTGTTTGTTTGGTTCAGTTGATAGTTGTGAGTTTGTTGTCATTTTACTGTTCATATTTTTGATCATCTTTTTCTTAGATAAGCCCCTTTAACATTTCATATAATAGGTCTTGGTGGTGATGAACTCCTTTAACTTGACCTTGTCTGGGAAGTACTTATTCATCTGTTACATTTAAAAATTAGCAAGATTGAAATGCAGGTGCAACTAGTGAGATATGTATTTCTTAAAACGTTAATGCTTGTTCTACAAGTCACTCTCCATCCAACTACTCTTTATGGCAGCATCCCCCCTTAGGTAGACCCCACTACAGAGAAAGAGAGACAGGGAAAGGGAATATATAACACATACCAATGATTCCAGAGTTAAATCAGATCTCTGTGGTGAGTGCCAAAACCAAATCTTCCATCAAACGCATCAAATGTCACATATGGTGTCCTCTTTAGCTGGAAGCTGGATCTTCCTTGGAACTATTTTCCCTGCAGCTCTCTTAGATGGTCCCTGTTTTTTCTCACACAGTCCCCCCAAGGCAGAACTGAAAAGTGGACAGTTGTCTTCCTGCCCCAGTTGCCACTTCCAGATAATTCTCACTCTCACTTTCCTAAACACCCAAGCTTTGAATCTCTTCATGTCAGAGGGTATCCCCACTCTCTGTTCCAGCTTGTTGCAGTCATCTGCAGACAGTGGTGCACTACCTGTCAATCGTTGATGATTTCAGCCCTTGTCTCACTGCAATTCTTTGTCATTTCAACATTCATCTTCATCTTGCTTCTTAATTTCTTGATTTCTTCATATTGGTGATCGTGAAGGAGAAGTTTGATGAAAAGTTACTTCTGCCACCACTCCTCTGAATATTATTGTTACTAACAATAACACTTACTTGATCTCAATTACGAGTGGCCCATCTGCAGCCTTCATCCATATTGTTCCAGTTCACTCCCTCTAGTATCGCAACTGCAAAATTTTTTTGACAGCAGCAGGTTGTACCAGTTAATGGTCCTACAATTTCATCAATTCCTTTCATCCTCTCTCAGGTTCTCTTGTCCTTTTTTACAGGTGTCAGACAACCAGTCATCCCTGGCCCCTCTCATGCTTCCCTGTACTCTCAAGGCAAAAGCTGGCAATTACATCTCTCCATATAGTACAAGCACTGGGCAGTTAGCTTTTTAGATTGTCATGTGAGTGGCTGACATTAAGCTGTTAACCATTGAGGCACCTATTTCAAAGACATCCATCTCAAATAGACACGTGGCCAGCTACACATCTGGATAAAGAACAGGCAGCCTCCACCCATGAAATTTCCCTTTTAGAAAGCCCAGTTGATCTAGATAACTGACCATTTGACTGATCCTGCTTTTCCTTCCCTGGCTCTTATGTTTTTAAATTCACCAAAAAGAGTGAACTTGCAAAACCCTAGGTCTCACACTTTTTATTCCAATAAAGGCAGAATCTCAATAACTCCTCCCTCTACCTCAGAGACCTAAATGTATGGCCCAGGAGTACTTATTCTACATCCTCTAGGACATATGAGTAATGAATGTTGTTTTTTCAAACTTTCCTGATGGTTGTTGCTGAGGTGCATCTTGTCATCATAGCAGGAACCACCTGAAGGGCAGGTCCAGCCACAACATGGGCCCCAGCAGGGAAATGTCTGTGGGGGTTGCCACAAGTAGTGAGGACCCAGGTGAGAGCCCCAGGCATCCCTAGCTGATAGCATCACTATAGTTAGGCTCAGATCTACACAAAACCCACCACTTATTCCCTGCTGCATCTATGCAGCAGGACTTGAGGCAAGAGGACCCACAATCATGCTGATTGAAATGACATATGTATGACTACTCACTTCATTGCATTGTGGCAATCCCATACTACATTTTTCTAATTCTTTCCTTTTCCTCTATTCCTAGACAACTATTCAAAGTACTTTAGCCCCCTTCCTTAAATTTCCACCCCTTCCTTCATTTCAGCTAATCATCCTTCATTCCATCTCATCATTCTCAGCTAATCATCTTTCTTCACATTTCATAGGAAAAATCAGAAGAAAATCTCACAAATTCTGCTACCAATCTACCTACACAGTTAGTTGTCCACATGCCTTTCCTCCTATAACTGTACCCATGGTCTGCTCTAAGTCCACTCCCTTCCTTTATACAGAAAGTGTGTCTCCTCTTGCCTATCTAAGAAATCATTCCAGCAATTTTCTCCTCTCCTTTACACCAGCACGTTTTCATGGAAAAAGCTTCAGAACACAAAGTGGCCAAATTTTCACTTATTTTAAGGAAACCTCCTGACCCTTCAATCTCCTCCAGCTAACTTTTCTAAGCTTTTCACATTCTTACTGACCCCACACCAATTCTTCCTTCTCCATTTTCTCTTAAACCTGTAACTAAGGTTTTTGTCAAAAATCTTTTTTATTAAAAAATAAAATAAAATCTTCTATTGATATAGAGTTCATGTAACATTAAATTCATTTTTAACCATTTGTAACTATGCAATTCAATGACTTTTAGTATATTCTCAATGCTCTACAATCATCAGTAGCTAATTCCATAACATTTTCATCATTCAAACATAAAGCCCCATAATCATTAACAATCACTCCCCATTCTCTCCTTCCTCATCTCACAAGCCTCTAGCAACCACTAATCTCCTTTCTGTCCACACAGATTTGCCCATTCTGTACATTCTATACAAATGGAATCATACACTATGTGGCTTTTTATGTTTCACTTCTTTCACTTAGCATAGTCATTTTAATGTTCATTTATGTTGTAGCATGCATCAGAATTTTATTCCTTCTTTGTTTATTTTTTTACCCTACCACTCCACTGGAACTCCATGTACATATAAAGGATGACCTCTGTATTGTTAAAACTGGTATTTAATTTTTCCTCCCCTACATACTGGACATGTCAGTAATATTGGATCTAGTTGATCACCCCGCTTCTTGAAATGCTTTCTTCCCTAGACTCTAGTACATCATTTTCTCCTAATTTTCTTTTTAAATTACTAGCTGCTAATTCTCATTCTCCTTTGCTGGTTTTCCCTCATCTCCTCAAGGTTACAGAAAATAACATTAGTGTCTCCCAGAGCTCAGTCCTTGGATCTCTTCTCTTCTCTTCTCTTCTCTTCTCTTCTCTTCTCTTCTCTTCTCTTCTCTTCTCTTCTCTTCTCTTCTCTTCTCTTCTCTTCTTCTCTTCTCTTCTCTTCTCTTCTCTTCTCTTCTCTTCTCTCTCTTCTCTTCTCTTCTCTCTTCTCTACAGTCATGATCTTGTTAATATCACCTAGTCTCACACCTTCAAAACATTTCCCAAATGCCAGGGACTCATAAAAGTCTATCTTAAGCCCAGACCTTTTACTGGATTCCAATACAGATATCCTGCTGGCAACTTGGACCCTTTACCTGTCTTAACTAGCAAGCATTTCAATAAAAATATGTCTAAAACTAAAGTTTTGTTTTTCTCTGCCCAAATTTTCTCCTCTCACATTCTTTCCCATCTTAGTTCATGACACCTCCATCCTTCTAGTTTAGGCAAGGCATTTGGAGTCATCTCTTTCTCTCTCACTGAACAAATGCCATCCATCAGCCTATCTTTTATCTAGAAGACACATTAAGAATCTGACCATATCCTGCCACCTCCACTATTACTCTTTAAGGGAGCAGCATTATCTCTGGATTATAGTGACAACTTCTTATTTTCCCTCCTTGTTGCTGCCTTTGTCCCAATATATGAGTCAGATCATGTCTCCTTTGCTCAAAACCCTTCCATGGCTTTCCAGCCTTCGTGAAGTAAACACAAATATCTGTACTATGATCACACACATATAAACCAGGCTTACTCTTTCCTCAGGAATTCTGTATCCACAGCACCTTCCTATATGCACATTGCTTGCTTGCTCAACAACTTGGGCTCTTTTCTCAGAAACCATGATCTGCATGTGACCATGCCTGATTACTCTGAAACTTCATCTCACTCTTACCTGGAGCACTTCCTATCTTGGCTTTCTGTTTTATTGTTCCCCGTACCACATATCACCACTTGACATAAAATTTATTTTTTCGCTTATTTGTTTAGTATCTTTCTCCCTGACTAAAATGTACATTCTTTGAATGCAGGGATTATTGTCTTTTTTTTTTCTGCTGTTGCCCCAATGTCAAGGAAAATTTTTGATACAACACATGTGCTCAATGTGTACTTATTTAATGAATGGATACACAAATGACTTAAGAACAATTTGACAAAACAAAATTAAATATCACACACTCTACATAAATTGTTTACATTTTATTTGAAATAAATTGAAGCAATTGGTTATGATAATGATTTACCAATAATATCCATAATCTGGTTTCTCATAATGGAAGCTTACAAAGGATGAATATTCAAAGCCTCCTGAATGGAAGATTTATTGAAAACAAAACTGCATCTGCAATTAAAGGAGCATGGGCAATAAATGAAGCTGAGATGGACAATAATAATTACCATAAAACAACTAAAACTGTAATTTCTGTAGATTCGTATAATAGCTACAGATCTTTGTCCCCCTAGAGCTACATAATTAAATATTGGCTACAGTTCAATTAAATGTTGTATATTATCTCTAATTTTCCACTATTTACACTAGATAAATAACAACCCACAAAAGTACTATAAACAAGAACAGCAAAATAGTCAGGTATAAATTGCATGGAATTAAAAATGTAGCTTTTACCTACTGGAATTAAATATATTTCACTAATGTCAACTACTTTTGCTATCTTTGACTCCAAAACTAGAATTTACAACCATAAAAACAATGGCCTGAGGGTATAAGGTGTCACTCAGCCTCCTGGAGAGCACTTTTGATTTTAGTACGTTTATCTCAGAGCACAAAGCTATTTGAAGATGTCTGTTATCTATATTTCTATTCATATTCATTTTCTCTCCCTCCTTACACTTCTTTCGTATTCTTACATGCGCCACAATCTAGACACAGAAAATTATTTTGGAGTTTTTTTAATTCTCCACTAACAATATATGATCAGCAGCATGAAGCTTTGCCAAACATTTTGAAGTCTCAGTGCCAGTGAGGCCATGTGTCTGGAGCCTGCCACCCTTCAGAACGTACCTTATACACGCAGGTGATGTGAGCTCAGCCAGACTCTTTCAGATGGTAGAGAAGGGGGCCCAGGTCTCAAGGCCACTGCAGTAAAGCTTAGATCAACTTCCACTTTCGACTCCAGGGGCTTTAGATGACCTCTTTGTCACTTTTCTTAAATCAGAAATTAGTAAAGGATTTCAGTGAAGTGTTATGAGACCTTAAAGCGTAGCTAGAAGTTAATAAGATGAAAAACGTAACAAGGTCCTTAGTTATTTAAGTGGACTGGATAAAACGTATGCATCATTCAGATTTTCATTAGGGATAATTTGTGTATTGGGAGCATTTATACATTTGACCAAGGCAAAGTCCTGGCAGAGCAATCTAAAAATATTCACAGAATATTCAAAATAGTCTGAGTATGAGCCACAGCATGCAATCTTAATGAAATTATAAAAATGTTATTCAAGAAGCAGTGTTATTCAAGAAGCAGTGATTGAGCACATTCTTATTTAGTCATGGTCCCAAACCCTTGATTCTTTTTTCCATATTTGCCACTTTGGCAAAGTTTAAAGAAATCCTCCTGTTCAATAAACGTACAGTGAATGGTTATATTGAGGATAGTAATTACAATGATACTGCTTGAAAGTGTGAAAATAGTATAAAATATTTCTTTAATATTATAAAAAGAGTTTAGTTTTATTGTCCAACTTGAAAATGTTCAAAAATCATTAAAATGCTTATATCTGACACTTTTATGGAAAAAGTCATTGACATTTCAATGATAAAAATAAATATATATAGTAAAAGAATAAAATTACATTTTTCTCTAAAGATATACTATACTTAATCTATGTAATACATATTCACCATCAGAATTTTTCCAACTTTAAAAAGTTACTATTTTTAAATTGCATTTTTAATTTACATATGGTAATATACTTTTTAGTATTTATTTCTGTGAGTTTTGACAAACATAGAGCCATGATCTGCAAATTCTACAATATTCCATGGAGTCAGACAAGTCTCCTTTGATGTCATTCATCAGTGTTTTGAAATTTTCAAAGTACAGCTCCAACACAGATTTTGTTAGACTTATATGCAAGAATTTGCTTTGACTGTATTACAAATGGCACCATTTTTCTAATTCTGATTTCTAATTATTTGTTGCCACCCTTTAGAAATACAGTATTAATTTTATACCAGCCTTGTTATCCTACTACTATGATAAACTCATTTAGTAGTTCCAGAAGCTTTTTAAAAACCAAATTCTATGATATTTTATGTATAGACAATTGCATTATTTATACATGTAGATAGATTTATTCCTTCTGTTCCAATTGAAGGCCTCTACTCATGTGTCTTATTTTATTATATTGGCTAGGACCTCCTGATGAATTGAAGTGTTAAGAACAGGTATACTTTGCCTGGCTCTCAGTGTTAGGAGTAAAGCAGCTTTCATTCTTAGGTACAATGATTCCCTTTATTTCATTAAACATGTTTATACTTCACTGAGATTTTTAATCATGACAGTAAGTCAAATGATCTCAAATGCCTTTCTGCATCTGCTGAGATCATCATGCACTTTTTTTCTGTAGTCTATCAACATGGTGAATTACACCGATTGCTTTACAAACATTGAACCAGCCTTGCAGTTCCTCAATGATTGTGGCATACTATCTTTTTAATCTATTACCAAATTCTATTTGCTAATATTTTGTTAAAGATTTTTTTATGGTATAAATTTTGGTGTGCAGTTTACTTATAATATTTTTGTCTGCTTTTAGAACTAGGGTAAAGCTGCTCTTACAGAATAAGGTGACAAGTGTTCATCTCTGTTTCCTGGAATAGAAGGTATAAAACTGGTGTTATTTCTTCCATAAACATTTCCTATAATTTTCCAATAAAACCATATGGTCCTGGAGTTCTCTTTAGTAGACGGTTTTCACTATGAATCCTATCCCCTTATTTAATATAAATCTATTCAAGTTAGCAATTTCTTCTTCAATGCTTTTGGTTGTTTGTGACTTTCAAAGAATCTTTCTATTTCATATAAATTGCTGAATTTATATACATAGAGTTATTTGTAGTATCCCTTCATTACTACTATTTTTTAAGTAGCTGTAGAATCTTAGTGTTAGCTCCACTTTCATATCTGATATTGCTAATGCATATCTCCTTTCTTTCTTCCTTGATCAATCAGACTAGAATTTGTCAATTGATTTACCTTTTCAACAAACCAGCTTTTGGTTTTAATAATGTACTCCATTATTTTTTCCATTTTTAATTTCATTGAGTGCCTTAATATACAGGGTCTGGCACAAATAATGCCCCTTGTTATTACAAAATCTTCTATGACAAAATCATAAGCATTTCTCTAATAAAATAATATCACATTGAAGCACACCATATGACATTTTAGGTGAAATGTTCAAATTAAAAATATAAATTGTTATACCCATATTATTATCCTACCAACCATATTCAAGCAGGCCTTACTTCTGCTGGACCCTGTATATTATTTTTCTACTGCTTGACTTAACTTTAACATGCTCTTTTTTTTCCTACTTGATTTAGATCAGGGGTGTCAAATTCATTTTCACTAGGGGCCACATCAGCCTCACAGTTGCCTTCAAAGGGCCAAATGCAATTTTAGGACTGTATAAATGTAACTACTCCTTAACTAGGGGCAAGGAGCTTGGCGATGCTGCCGGATAAAACAAGGTGGAGGGCCAGATTTGGCCCACAGGCCTTGTGTTTGCCACCTGTGATTTAGATGGGTAGTCAAATTACTGGTTTAAGACCTTTCTGCTTTCCTAACAAATACTTTATATCAATTAATCTCTTTCTAAGGACTGCATTAGCTGTAATACACAAATTTTAGTATTATATTTTCATTTTAATTCACTTAAAATGGCTATTTTGAAGTATGCTTTATTTAAATATGTGTAATTTGGTTTCCAAATAATTGTGCATTTCTCAGGTTGTGGCTTAATTTCATTTTAGTCAAAGGATATATTTTAAATAATTTCAATTTTTTAAAAATTCTTAAGGTTTCTTTTCAACCCCAGTAGTGCCTGGCCAATCCATATCACAGCCTGAAAAATTCAATAGTGCTAATCTTTTCTTTACGCAACATTTTAATATTTTGTTCTTCATGTATTCCTTCATTAATTTTGATTTTAATATATTATATTAAATTATCATTTATCTTGATTAGTAGACATTGTAGCCTACTTGGGCTGCCACAACAAAGTGCCATATACCAAGTTGTTTAAAAAACAGAAATTTATTTTCTCATGGTTCTGGAGGATGGAAGTTAATGACAATCATCTAGCCAATGACATGGCCAAAACATTGCTTTTTCCCTTCTTCCTGTCCAGGAAGATGTACAGAGCTTCAACAGTCATTTTGTGACCATCAAATGATAAGCATTAGGCAAATACCAAGGAAATCCCTTACTCCTTGACTTTAACAGTGTTAGAAACTATGTGGTCCATGGAAGAAACAGTATGGACAAAACTATGCCATAACTATCTACCTCTTTTATTTTCTGAAGTCACCTTCTGTTTCCTTGCAACCAAATACATTCCTAACTCTATCCTCCACTGAGGTAGAATTTTCTGATACAGATATTAAGAACATGTTGTGTTGGCTCTGCCTACATGTCTCAGAGGTTCCCCTACCCTGACCATTGTCACCAACTGCATGAGACTGAAACCACTGATTCTGGATAGCTAGACTCTGACCCATGGCAGTCATTCCCAAGTATAGTAATCAACACAAGACCAGCATCCCAAATGCCAGTTCTGTCCCTAACCCTGAAATTGGCTGGCTTCACCAAGAATGTCCTTAAAACATTATTTAAAATGCAGGCCCCATCTTCAGTAATTCCCATCAAACTGTCTGGAGTGAAGCCCAGAATCAATTACTCCTCCACATAATTCTAACAATTAGCTAGGTTTAGTCTACCATGATAATGCCTGAACTTGACTGGAGAGCCTCATTTGGCAAATTAGTATTACAGAATTTTACCATCTCTCACATCCCTACCATTTACAAAATGCAGCTCCATCCAAATGCAACCATGCTTTATTATTTTGCTCCATTATTAATCCTCATGGTGCTGTCTTCCTCCCAAAAGTTGACATATTCCCTCAATCTTCATTCTGTTCGAAAAACAAAATACAAAAGTCCCTTCAAAGAACACACCATGTAACCTTACCCCAATACTAGCTTTTTCCATAAGATCACTTCCTTTGCACCTTTTTCCAAGGGCTGACTTCCTTTTCCAGTGCTCCATAAAGCACCAGGCCTGAAATTAAAGTTCCCATTCCTCTAAATCCCCACTGTTGCTTCTACACAATGATTTAGTCTTCCATGTGCAAAACATCTTGGCTCATGATATCTACCTTGTTGTCCAGCATCATCCACAAAGGTCCGCTTTCCAAAGTTCTCTTCCATAGCCCCAAATCTCATAATTTCATATCAATTTAATAATATCTGTGTGAAATGTCTAGCTAATAACTTAGTTTTAAAACACATGCCTCATCGTTGTAAACCTTATTTTCACACCATCTCAGAAACAATATGGTTATAACATTATCTAGAACTATTATCTTAGAAATTTTACTCTCCAATAGTTTTCCATTTGATCACAACTTTTCTGTGAATGCCCAGCTTTCTGATGTTCTCACTCCCACTGTTATTGCTTTTTTACTTCTATAACAATTCTATAGAGCTCTTTTAAGTGCTTACTAAAAGATCTGGCATTTGTCTTTCGTAATTTATTATGGTTCATCCACACTGGCCCTTAATCCAGTACATATATCATGGAAAATTAGGGAGATGTCTTTGGTTCCCAGGACCAAGGATAGAGAGAAAGTCCATGTCTGAAATAACAGAGAGTTTTATTACAGTTGATCTCAATTTCCAAACACAAACCAGCATGTCCCTATGTAAATTGGCAATGCAAAGAATTTCGATGACAACAGGCAAATCCTAAATTTTTAGCAGTTAGGATAGTACAGCTAATTGTTCATTTCATTGCTTAATTCACCTTTGAGGGTGATTAACTAGACTGCCCATAATTAGAACTAGTTAGGGATCACTTTGCTTGGCTAACTCCATTTTCTATAGAAACTGTGGAACAGCATACAAAGAACCGATGAAGTGGCCAAGGTCAGGAGCTAGATGTCTCATTAAGAATCAAGTGTAAGCTGGCTGTGATCTGGACCCAGGAATACCATGCAGGGTAACAGAAGAAGGGATATTAGGGGAGATCTGAATAGCAGAGTAGTCAATAGAGTTTGTTTTACCTGAAGTTTACCATGTGTTCTATACTGACATATCGCATCTCTTCTGATAAGGCTAATAAATGTTAACTTCTTTTAATGAAAAGGCATTGACGTTTATATTTCAATTCTTTACTTCTAGAAATGGGTAAGAATTACACTCAGTGCCTTTCAATTTACCTCCACTTCAATTTATCTATATTCAGTTTATTGTACAGTAATTTCTTACCTAAGATACGCTGAACACAAATACTGCAGTGATAAAGAGAACTTTATGTGTTCCAGTGTCAGAAGGGGCTTTCACAGCTCCTTTAAAGCCCTGTCTTAGTCTGGCTGGTACACACTTGTAAGCTCTTATGATATGAGTAGAAGTGCCATGTAAAATCCACACCCAATACAGACACCCTTTGTTAAGATTCCTTGGTCTCCCTTAAAATAAATCAATGCATCTATGCTGTTCTTTTTTTTTTTCTTTATTTCTATTGTTCACACTATTACAGATGTCCCCATTTTTCCTCCTTTGCCCACCCCTGCCCCTGTGCCCTCAGGTCCCCCTCCCTCTAGCCATCACCACAGTGTTGTCTGTGTTCGCGGGTTCTGAGTATATGTTCCTTGGCTAATCTCTTCACCTTCTTTTACCCTGTTCCCCCCGCCATTGTCTATTTCATACATACATTTATTTTGTTCATTAGATTACATGTGTAAGTGGGATCATATGGTATTTGTCTTTCACTGATTGGCTCATTTCATATTAACAATAATTAACCATATCTTTATATCAAATTAGAACTTGGAATCCTCTCTAAAAATAACTCTCTTTATTCTGATGAATCACACTACAGTATAATAAAATTTACAAAGGAGAAAAAAATCTGTCAGCTACCTGATATATATTTAATTCTTCCTTACTAGGCTACATTAATTTTGCTTCACTAAATTAAATTTTAACATTGAACTTTTCTGATAACAATGTGAATGGGGGATTGAATAATATTCAGTCAATATAATTAAGGAACCAATATGGATCATTTTTATATCTGATATATGTGGTTTATTGATGTAGTTGTTTCAGTCTAAATAGAAAATAGATTATAACTAATATCTCTCTCCGTTTGTGTTTCTCAATGGAATAATCACATTAACTCTGCAAGAATTCAGTTTCGAGTCTAAAGAAGCCAGTTTTTTTCTCAGTTTGCTAGAAGGCATAGATTTCTCTTGGTTAGATTAAACTAGGCAGTGAAAACATTGCATAAGGTTTCAAATCTGAAACTAAATTATTCCCTTCAATTCTTTATAGCATCAGTCAATGAAAAATATAGTCTGTATTCACTCTAGCACAGATATAGTCATTGTTATACAATGTATTAGACAATGGGAAACAGGACACTCTAAAACATCAGGCAAAAACAAGGAGCAGATCAAGGTCATCACAAAGGTTAAGCTGCACTGAATTTATTGTACAAAATAAGTATCAAAGCAAGAAAAAGTTCTTACCATTTGCAGGCAAGCAGCCTGAACTGAAAGATACATCATCAGCAGCTATGGCTTCATCCTGTTTCTGAGTTGAAATCATTCGACCTTGGAAAACAACCTGCGTGAGAAAAACAAAAGAAAATAAAAATGTAAAGCAAAGAACATCACTGTCTCACAACATGAAGGTAGAGAGCCTACGAATAGGAAACATGTCACTTCTAGAAGCATATGGGTTGCCGTGCCAATTCCAAGTGGAAAGAGACCAAAGCATATATGCTCAAGGGCAGGAAAATATACAGTCGTGTCTCTGTCTCACATGTCTAGTGTGGGTTAGGTAACATGTTTGAGAAATAAGGCAATACTCACCTGGCTGCTGCCCGACAGTCATCTTCTGTGTTTGGTTCCATGTGTTCACGCTATTTAGTATTTACCAGCTTTTGCACCCAGCTCCATTTTGAACTCTGGTTCTTGGCATTTCAAAACTTTGCCCCCTTTCTACCTCTGGTTTTCTGTATTAACTCACTGTCTTGCCTTGGACATCTTTGTGTTGTCCTGCGGCACATTTTCTGTCATGATCCAAACATAGCTTGGGACATTGACTGGAAATGGTTGTTCAGTGACTTATTGTGAAAATGACTAAATGTTATATTCTGAAGTGCAGCCAACCCAAGTCTTCACGAAGAGAAAATACATAGGTATAATAAATCTGAGAAACTTGAAAGAAATTACTCTTCAGTTTCTTAATTACTTAAATCAATAGAAAATGGGTGTGTTAATAAAGAGCATTATCCTACTCTTACTATAAATACCACTGATGTTTGAGGCTTAATTCATGGATACATTAAATTTGTGTTCATTGTTTAGCCTTGTTTTAATACTAACATTTGATTATTTTTAAAAGCATTGCCTTTTAGCTAAACAACAGGTCTGCATGCTGTCATCCCTAGCACATCAGTTATCTGTGCTGCATTCTCTTTTGTTCTGGTACAACCTGATGCACTGAGACATTTCCCATCAAATCAGACATGATCTGCTAGTCTGTTAAAAATACCCTGAGAAATATCCATAACCTATTGAGCAACTTGTCAATATGTAGCCCTAAGAAAGTCACCTTTTCTTCACAAAAATGGAATAACTGTGTGATCAGTTGTAAAGCCAGACCATGCTGGAAAAGTAGTGATGTGATGGTTTTTATATGAAGGCAGAACAGCAGAGTGATTATAGTATGTATTTGGAGCCTGACTACTTGGGTTCAGGTCCCAGGTACAACACTTAATAGCAACATGACCTTGGAGATGTTACTCAAGATCTCTGTACCTCAGTTTCTTTTTCTTTGTTAAAGGATGCTGACAAAAATAATAAGTTATTACCCATGTGCTATGGCTTATACAGAATAAATGCATTATTACATGTACAATATCACTGGACACATCATTGGCATTTAAATGTGTAAGCTATTATAACATAGATTTATTAAAATATTTAAGCTATTATATGAATAATGTGCTTACAGAAAAAAAATCTATGCTCTACAGATTAACACTTTTTCTTGAAAGCTTTTTATATAGATACATCCCCCAGTTCTTGCTGAGCTAAGCTTATGCACACACCTATGGTAGCCATGTTCAAAGCGACAGGTAGAAATAAATGTTAACGAATCATCAGACTCTTCTATCTTTCTCTCCCCAAACCCAATAATCCTCAGGGTTTCAACTGTCACCCAGGTTGATGAAACACAAATTTACATCACAAATGTCAGCTTCTCTCCTGGGCTCTCCTCCTAGGCCTCCACAGCCTGCTGGGCATTTTCAGTCAGATGGTCTGAAGACACTTTTAATTCATAATGTTCTTTCCCCTGAACTGGGTCTGACATCGGACCCTCACTCTCTGACAGTGGTACCAGGAAGCTGCTGCTCTTCCATGCTCAGAACCTCAAATTGACCTTTGGAAGCACTTTCTCCTCCAACCTCATGTCCAATCAGTCCCATTAAGTCCTCTCCTCTTTCCATGTCTATTCCCCATCCTCTATCCTCACACAGGATCTCATAAAGTAAATATAGTTAAAATAACTTCTTACCTTCATTCCTCTCTCCATAACACATATAACATATTGACTGATTTAACTAAATTATTGTTAACTTGGTATAACTGAAGAAAAGTTAGTGTGAAAATTGGTTGCCAGTTGAGCCTGCTCATCCAGCAAGAAAAAAATGTTTTCCTTAGGGAAAGAACTATTTCCCTAAGTGTAGGAAAATTTACTAAAGGGTCTTTGTGGCTATGAAACACAGGATTCATCAGGCATCCTTAGATCATCTAGTTAAATATATTCCAACTAAGAGATTTTCCAGGGACATTGATTGGGATCCTGAAAAGAGGGATGGGTTGAATCACATCAGAAAGTGGAACCCCAAGATGATTTCAAGTCAGGCCTTAAGGTCAGAGGCCATGTTGCTGTACACTAGTCATATTTCTTAGGAAAGTGACATCTAACATTCCTTGTTTTCTTCCAAACATGGGCAAAGGATTTTTTTTCCAAAAACCCACCTCATTTTAACAATGTTAGGGAAAATAATAGAGAGTTAAAAAGTGGCATAAAGCAAATTACAACACAGATAAAGGAGTCAGGTATGACCTACGGTGACCCAAGAGCACACAGGAGACAAAAGTCTTTCTCCTCAAACACTTTAAGTGAAGGTAGCCTTTAAAGGGAGAGAAGGGGTCAGCACTTAAGCTGCTTAATTTAAATCTTAGATGAAAACTTGACAGTAGGTGAGTAATGGATATGAACCCACTTGGTTTATATTAGTAACTACATGAAGAGAAACTCTTATAAGGATATCCATTGTATTAGAGTTTTCTTAATTAGTAGTATACATTCAATATTGCTTCCTAAGTAAACATATAAAAAATAAAAAATGACTAATCTTTTCCCCATCATGTGTTTAATAGTAAATATTCTTGAATTAAAAGGTAAAATGCCTTAGATTATAATTTTGTAAAGTTTGAGAGTAAAATTTTTAAAATTAAGATAACAATGAATATTGATTTATATATGAATAACTTATCTTTTTTCTGTATTTCAGAATAGGAAGCCACTGAAAATTTTCTGGCATCTCTAAATGGATCAAAGAAATGACAAGTAAATAATGGCATATTAAAAGTACCTCTACATCTTTTTAAAATTCAGGCAATGATTTACTGATTGAGAGAGAAGATGGCGGCATGGTAAAAGGACGTACATCCCTCTGCCTCCCCCACACAGGTCTTAAACTGGGACATTTTTCAATGCAGCACAGCAAACAGATACCAGAAACACAGCATATTTGAAAACAGATTATCGAAAATTGCAGTGGACATTGAAAAACCAGCCGGTAAGGACAGTACTCCGGCGGCACGGAGACAGGGGCTGGCGCTGAGACAGGGGCTGGCGCTGAGAAACCGGGCCAGGGCTGGCCCTAAGACTCTAGGGAGGGAGCTGGAGCAACCGCTCCCTGAACAGCCAAACAGGGACCCAGCAGCACCAGCATAAACCTGGTCGCTTGAAATCCCACAGAGAGGAGTTAAGATCTCATAGCCCTGGGAGGACTGAATGCTGGAGCTGGAGCGCGCACCTTTGTCTGTGCCCACCCGACATTGTAAACAACTGCTCGGGGATCATTGCATCAGCGCACCCAGGGAGACCCGGCGGGACACGGCGCGCAGTCGCTGGGCACCATAGGGGTTGAACCTTGTTCATGGGACAGTTGGAACCTGTGCAAGGAAGACTCAGGGAACATCGGGACTTGTAGGAGCGGGACCACAGTTCGCGCCTGGGTCCCTGGGCAGAGAATCTAGGGGCACCTCTGAGGACAGTAGGCCAGAGAAGACTGAGTGCTGAACAAGGGGAAAAAAAAAACAAAAACAATATGGTCACCCCTCAGCCACGACAGTCTTCAAGACCAGAAAAATCAGCTTGGCAAGATTGATAACAGAAAGAATTAGCAGTTTTGGTGTTTTTCGGTTTTTTAATTTTTTTGTGGGTTTTTTTTTCCCTTTTTCTCTTTTTCATTATTTTGATCTTTTTTACCCCTCAACTCCTTTTGGCTTCTCAATACTTCTTTCTTGTTTTACTCCTTCTTCCTTTCTTCCCAAGCTTACCACTCCTTCCTGTCTTTTTTCTCTTTTTCATTCTACTTTTCTTTATTCTCTTTTCATTTTTTTATTTCCTTTTCCTTCTTTTCTTTTTTCCTTTCCTTTGCTTTTCTCTTTTTTAAACACACACAAGTAAGACAAAAACAAAACAAAACAAAACAAAAAACCCCTGGAACTGTGGAAAGACCAGAGTTGGCCCCAAAGAAGGGGCTTTTCAACAGCTGAGACAGTGGAAGCAGTGAACACCAGGATACGTGAAGAAGATAACACCATTGAATTTCACAGGCATTCTACCACAGAGTTCACACCATAAACCCAGGGAACCAGAATAAATAAATTTAAGAAGCTGAGGCTAACAAGAAGAGTCTCACAAACAATGGGAAGACAAAGAAACAATCCCCAAATAAAAGGAAAGGAGGAAGCCCTGGAAAGAATACTAAATGAAATAGAGGCAGCTCAACTATCCGATTTTGAGTTCAAAGCAATGGTGGTCAGGAAGCTCCAAGAGCTCTCAATGAGCTACCAAAAACTACAAGGAAGCTACAATGAGCTCACTGCAAACTATATCAACATGAAAAAGGAAATAGAAACTATCAACAAGAGCCAAGAGGAAATGAAAAATACAATTTCTGAACTGAAGAACAGAGTGGAAGGAATGAAATCAGAATCGATGAAGCAGAAGATCGGATCAGCGAGTTGGAGGACAAAGTAGAAAAAATCAGCCAGAAGGAGCAAGAAAAGGAAAAGAGGCTTAGAAAGAATGAAGAAGGATTAAGAGAAATGCAAGACAGTATGAAATGTAATAATATCCGTATAATAGGGATACCAGAGGGAGAAGAAGAAAAGCAGGGGATAGAAAACTTATTTGAAAAAGTAATGATGGAAAACTTCCCTAATTTGATGAGAGAAAAAGTCACACAAATCCAGA
>PVKU01009741.1:0-58875 GCA_004027475.1 Anoura caudifer
AAAATGGATTAAAGACTTAAATCTTAGACCCCAAACCATAATAATTCTAGAAGAAAACATAGGCAGTAAAATTCCAAACATTGCTTGTAGCAATGTTTTATCTGATATATCTCTCCAGGCAAGGGAAGCAAACAAAAAATAAATAAATAAACAAATGGGACTATATCGAAATGGTTATTTTTTAAATATCAGTTATTACCAGTGTTTCCCTAAGTCTAGCCCTGCAGAGCCCCTTAGCTGCCACCACAAATAACTAAATTATGTAAAAGGATACTTCATAAACTCATTGAAGCAGATTATAAATTTTGAGGGATAATTGAGACATCAGATATATCAACCTACAAGAACTGAGCCAGTCAACTAAAGCAATTTTTTTGTAGGTTCCAAAAAATTCAAATATGGTCCTTAGTCCAACAGCAAAAAAAGTTGTGAGTTGATCTTGTACATTGCCAAATATATATTAATATCAGCAAATACAATTGTTGATATTAATCTTGTCCTGCCCCAATACTACTTTACCTTAATAAAATTATCATCTATACTTTATTAATTACATGTGTACTATATATGTGAAATATAGTACAAGAGATAGTTGTTTTATATTACAGAATATTTAGAGAGTGCAGAGCTTCTTTGTTCTACTGCTATGATCTGAATAACTTTCTATGGTTATCCTTTCAAGTTATACCCTTATCTGGAATTTGAGATTTGATTAGATGATCTCTAAGTCAGTTAGAACTCCAGCAGCCTTTGATTTTATAAGATAATAGCCTCTCAGCCAAGTGCAAATGTTGAGGAGAGAGTTGGAGATAAGGGATTAAAAGCTGACTGAGAGTTCAGAAGTAGAGATTTATAGTAAAGATTGATTATTATTGATTTTGTATTAAAAAAGAACCAATAATAGGTTTGCCTCTTGTAGAAAGACAAATAAAATAAGAAAATTCCCAGAAAAAAAGACAGACAGAAGTACAATGAAAATCACATTTTAAAATCTTTGAACTTAAAAACAGAGAATTTCAAGAAGGAAAACTGATCAATGATGTCAAGAGTCAAAAATATCAGTAATGTACTTGGGAACAAAAGGACTTTTGACCTAATAATTTATGAAATTGATGATAAAAATTTCAAAGAGCAGGAAGGATAATAGTAAGTTTGCTAGAAATAAATGGAAAACTAAATAAAGAAGAATTGAAACATTTGAATATAAAATAAAGAGTGGTAAAACTAGGTTTTGGAACTTTTATTACATATATACATTTATAGGCAACTAGTAACTGTACCACTTGAAAAAATTGGTTTAATAATCCTTTCCCTGAATTTTAAATAGCACTTACTTTTATTTATACTGAATTAACCTCTTTTGTATGTTAGAAGGAAGCTACTATTATTAAATATTACTCTTGGAGTTGGTGTATAATTTATTTTACTGTGATTATGTTTTCATCAGTAAATAGGATTCTAGCACACCCCCTTTAACCTCTGTTTTTTAGACTACATTTTATTTTTCTTTATATAATTGAGTCACTTATTGTTACATATGTAGTTATATTTGAATGACTATACATAAAAATAA
Organism: Anoura caudifer; assembly: GCA_004027475.1. NCBI lineage: Eukaryota > Metazoa > Chordata > Mammalia > Chiroptera > Phyllostomidae > Anoura > Anoura caudifer. The sequence continues at coordinate 1,574 of PVKU01009741.1, forward strand.
TCAGGATATTGATTTGATTAGTTTTTCCTGGGTATAAACAGGATATCCAAAATTTTGTCATCATGTTTAAAGAATATGCTACAGCCTACACAGTTTAATTTTTAAAAATTACTCAAATGTGCGTAACTTTGATTACTTTTTCTCAACCTTCCATTTCTCACTTGGTGGTTTGCCACACGCCATCTGCTGCTAGGCTGTAGTACTCCTACAATTTTCCTCAGCCTTCTCCTTGGCAAGGTTTCTTCTAAATGCAAGTACTGATACAAGATTCCAAATTCCTTCCCTGATTTTTTGTTTGTCTTTTTAATGAAACAACATCTGACTGATTCTCCAAACTTGATCCTTTTTAGTTGACTTATTGAGAAGAAAATTTATTATTTTATGGTGATAATCTTTACAACTTTCTTTAACTTGGAGAAGATACTGGGTAGGAAGGATGTGAGATCAGTCCTGAAACATTTGAAGTGTTATGAGATGGACAGGGGGGTATAGTTTTCAAAGTGTAAAACTTGGACAAATCAGTGGAAGCTGTATTATTTTGGCTAAGCTTAAGTAGTTTATAACAATGGGACAAATAGCTTCTGAGAAAAAGAGCTCTTTCTCAGCGATGCTGATAGATCGTCTGTCAAGCATTCTCTAGAAACTCCTTGACTAGGCAAGAGGCTGTACCGGAACTTAATGATCAAAATTCTCATATAGCTTGGTGACTTTGAAATGGCAAGTATTCATGATGTGTGGAAAGGCATGAAACATAACTGTATGATTTTAATTGCATAAGAATGGGAGCTTGGTTGTAAAGATACATACACACAGGGGACCTAAAAGGACACTTCAGACTGGAAACTGCTTGTGATTATGGATGACTTTGTTCTTTGCTTGTTGTGGTTTTCAGTTTCCTGTTACATACAGATGCTAACTTTAAAAAAAATAAATGTATTTTCAAATCCTAAAAATATAAGTAAATGAATGCATCATCCAGTTATTTACATATATATTTCAGTCCACAGTCACTTTAAAAATCATTTCATCTACAGCTCTTACATTTCATTATGAGTTTATCATGAGGTTAAGTGAGGTGACTAGGCTGATTTAACCTAATGAGCCGGCAACTCATTAGAATAACCTTCAATGCTCAGTGTGCCTGTGTGTGCATTCTGGTGGGTGGAGGGTTAACAACAATTTGCTGACTCACCTCAAGTCTACTCAATTGGAATTTCTGCTGATGGCACATGGAAATGTGATTCTGATGACCCACTAAGTTTGGGAACAATTGATACAGCCGGGGACACCAAGTTCTAGTCTCCTGTTCATTCTACCATACTGCATTGCTTAAGTCCATTCTCCATAAAACTTGTGACAATTTTCTTTCAAACAGTATTTCTATAGTCAGTGAAATATGTGATCTACTCAATTTTATTTTAAATTGGATCAACATTGGTTGTTCAGTTGGTCTTCATCCAATTTTAATTAGAGACTGTTCTGTGAAATATGGACATTAACAAGAAATCATCCTAATGTAGGACCAAAGAGTGAGGCTGACAAAAACCACACTGAAAATCAATAAATGATTCAGTGTAATAAAATCGAATCCAAACATATTCTAATGTAAGAGCTGCTAACAGACACAGGGAAGTAAACGACTGATTTTTGTCTATTTTTTTTTTTGCCTATTCCTGTAATTTCACTTAATTTTCCCTCTGACTTTAATAAATAGCTGCAAGGGGGTTCTGCTGTTTTCCAAGATTTTTTTTTATTATAATTGGCACTTGAATATCCTATGTCCGTAGTACCTGCTTGTCTATTAAGCCATACATTCCTTGAGGAGAGGAATTCTAGTTTATGAGAGGCTTGCTTGAGAAATCATGCTAAAAATTGGATAAATATAGCACAATTGAATTGACAGTGCTGATTTCAGTAGAATTCTAATAAATTATATTCAAGAAGTGTAATTCCTCTATATTATGTTTCATTTAGGTTTTTTAATGATTACTTCATAATACAATTTTTAATGAAATTGTCATTTGATAATAAATCTTATACATTTTTCTTTTAAAGCTGTATCTTACTTGTTTATGTTTAACTAGTTTATTTATTTAAGTATAAATGCTTACATAAATCTTTTAATTCTTGTGTAACTTTAGAAAGCTACTTTCTTTGATCTTAATTTCCTCATCTGTAAAAGGATTGGATATCCCTATTCCTTGTTATTTTTTTAAAGATTTTATTTATTTACTTTTAGACAGAAGGGAAGGGAAGGAGAGAGGAGAGAGAAACATCAATGTATGGTTGCCTCTTGCGAGACCCTGCTGGTGACCTGGCCCACAACCTAGGCATGTGCCCTGACTGGGAATCAAACCAGCGACCCTTTGGTTCACAGACCCACGCTCTATCCACTGAGCTACACCAGCAAGGGCCCTTGTTATTTTTTCTAATATATTTTATTGATTATGCTATTACACTTGTCCCATTTTTCCCTCCCCTTTATTCCCCTCCACCCTGCACCCCACCTCCCACTAGCATTTACCCATCTTAGTTCATGTCCATGGATTGTACTTATAATTTCTTTGGCTTCTACATTTCCTATACTGTTCTTAACCTCCGCCTGTCTGTTTTGTACCTACCATTTATGCTTCTTATTCCCTATACCTTTCCCCCATTCTCTCCCCTCCCCACTGATAACCCTCCCTGTGATCTCCATTTCTGTGAATCTGTTCCTGTTCTAAGTAGTTTGCTTAGTTTTTTGTTTTTTTTTTTTTAGATTCAGTTGTCAATAGTTGTGAGTTTGTTGTCATTTTACTGTTCACATTTTTTATCTTCTTTTCTTAGATTAAGTCCCTTTAACATTTCATATAATAAGTGCTTGATGATGATGAACTCCTTTAACTTGACCTTCTCTGGGAAGCACTATCTGCCCTTCCATTCTAACTGATAGCTTTTCTGGATAGAGTAATCTTGGATGTAGGTCCTTGCCTTTCATGACTTTGAATACATCTTTCCAGCCCATTCTTGCCTGCAAAGTTTCTTCTGAAAAATCAGCTGATAGCCTAATGGGAACTCCTTAGTAGGTAACTGCCTCCTTATCTCTTTCTGCTTTTAAGATTCTCTCCTTATCTTTAATTTTGGGTAACTTAATGATGATGTGCCTTGGTGTGTTCTTCTTTGGGTCCGACTTCTTTGGGACTCTGAGCTTCCTGGACTTCCTGGAAGTCTATTTCCTTTGCCATATTAAGGAAGTTTTCCATTATTTTTTCAAATAAGTTTTGAATTTCTTCTTCTTCCTCTTCTCTTTCTGGCACATCTATGATTCAGACGTTGAAATGTTTAAGTTGTCCTGGAGGTTCCTAAGCCTGTCCCCATTTTTTGAATTCTTGTTTCTTCATTTTGTTCTGGTTGAATGTTTATTTCTTCCTTCTGCTCCAAACCACTGATTTGAGTCCCAGTTTCCTTCCTGTCACTGTTGGTTCCGTGTACATTTTCCTTTATTTCATTTTGCAGAACTTTCACTTCTTCCTCTATTTTGTGGCCATACTCTACCATTTCTGTGAGCATCCTGATTATCAGTGCTTTTTACTCTGCATCTGATAGGTTGTCTATCTCTTCATGACTTTGTTGTATTTTTTCTGAAGCTTTAATCTGTTCTTTCATTTGGGCCATATTTTTTTTTTTGTCTCAGCACACCTATTACATAGTAAGGGGTGGAGCCTTAGGTGTTTACCAGGGCAGGGCAACCCATATCACTGCATTGTAATGCTGTGTGTGGGGGAAGGGCCCGAGAGGGAACAATGCTGCTTGCTTGGCTCTCTGTGGAGCTTTCAGCTGCTTCCCCTGCTACTCACAAGCAAGTTGGGCCCTTCTGTTGCTGATGCCCAGGTGGGTGGGTTTGTATATGTTCTAGGACCCTGTGGTCCTCTCCAGTGAACTCAGCTGTGAGGCTGGTTGTTTCTCCTGCTGCTGCAATCCCCACAGGTTTTTTTAGTCAGAGATTTTGAGGCTTTATTTCCCTGTTCTGGAGCCCTGGGTTGTGTGGTCTGCCTCGCTCCACAGTTGTTCTCCCACTTTATCTGCACACAAATGTGGGACTGCCTGGTCCTCTACCCACTGCCTTGCCATGCTTCCTCTCCACCCCGGCTGCCCATCTCTGCCCCTCCTACCAGTCTGGATGGATGTTTCTTCTTTAACTCCTTGGTTGTCAGACTCCCATACAATTTGAGTTTCTGGCAGTGCTGGTTAATTTTTGTTTTTAAATTTGTTGTTGTCCTTCTTTTGGTTGTGTGAGGAGGCAAAGTGTATATACCTGTGCCTCATCCTTTCTAACAAGGCATTCCCATGAAAGAACTTGCTAAGCAGAGAGATCAGCTTACAGTTATACCTTGGTATTGGCAAGTGCCTAAGTCAGGAATATACACATAGCACATTTTCCCAAGGTTCCTAGAATAGAAAGTCTTATTTTTTAATTACTTTATTATTGTTCAATTATAGTTGTCTGTGTATTCAACAATGTCCCCATGTCATTCATTCACATCTTCTGACCTATTTAGTTATACCTACTTGCCATATGTATTTTCCGTTATTAACAATTTATTTAGTGCTTTAGGATTTTGATATATACAAGGACCTTCTCTTCATCTAACTAGAGTAAATTAATTTTCTAGTCCAGATATGGCTGCTGTCACATTTTCTTATTGATTTCAAGTTATATAAATGCTCTTAAATTTTGCTATATTTTAAACATATCTCTAGCTTTGTATATTATTGCACCATCCCACAAGCTTTCAGTGATTGTCAGTTTACACAATGTGTCAAAGAGAGCCCTTTACACATTTTATACTGCCTGTTAGTTCTAATGAAGCATCAAATGGTGTGAAAAATGCCATTGTTCATTAGGTATGTTGGAAAAGCAGCTGTTAAAATTTTCATTGGAGTTTTTTAGGGTAACAGTAACCAATAGAGAAAAATTGGGATAACACACATACATGCACGGTTGATACATTTTTAGCAATTTTACGTAAGAAGAAGAATAATTTTTTTCTGTCAGTATATAGGTGAAGTTATCAAAAATGTTAGCAAGCAGAAATATATGAGGACTCTCTGTGATTTAAGATGTAAAATCAACCTAAAATGAAATAGAGCAGAAATATATGAAAGTACCTCAAGAAACATAATACTTCCGATGTCAGTTTGAATATATTAACTTATTCACATGCAGAAATAAGTCAGGGAGGGATGTGCCTAGTGGTTATTTATGATCCGTGGATGACGAAAAAGGTGGGTTCACAGAGTTGTACACAGTGGCCTTGGCTAATAGGCTGGGGGTGATATGGCCTTTTGGCAAAGACTCCATGTTGTAGACATGATTTTGAAATGTAGTATTATTCTAAAACAGTGTTTCTAGAGTGAGACTAGTCTGATTATTAAAAGAAATTTTCTTTCTTTTTCGGTGATAATTCTCAAAGAAAAAACTACAATGGTATGGAGAAAATTGGATTGTCATATCGGTGTGGATATTTTGAGTATTATGTGAGGTATGGATATGATTTAATAATTTGGCTTTGTGAACTTAAATATTGGTATTATGATCTTGGTAAAAAGAAGACTTTTTTCCAGATAAAACTCTGTTGTCAGTTTACTAGCAAATATCAGGCTTTTGAGCATCTAAGAGTGACCTGTGAAGAAGTAAATTCCCCAGGGTTTTTACTACTTTTTAAGTACGCATTAGGTCTTTAGAATGGTAAATTGCTACTCATTCGTTCATGTTTTGTCCATCCTTTTAAATAGAAAAACCACCACTAATTTTGTTCTAGAAAACCGAGTGGAGTGTTCTAGATAATACTAGGATTTATTCACTTATCTCATCATTTTCTTGAGAAAGACTAATCTTTGAAAGTAGCTGTCAGGGTAAAACAAATGGATACTGTCTAGAGAAGGCATCCTTTACATGAAAAGTGTGAAAACACTTAGTTTGATGAATAAGTAAAAACAGAAGAATTTTTCCATCAATGTGAGATATTTGGGAAGAAATACAGTATAAAAAAAAGTAAGAGATTAACAGGAAAAACAGTCTATAACTAAGCAGATTCCAGCATTCATTATGATAGTTGTATAGTTTATCCTAACTATGTGGTCACTAAGACCAGAGAAGAAAAACATTGTATTGGCATAATAGGGTCATAGAAGAACCACAAAAGCAAGCTCATTAAGTTACAGGGTTTGGATCTATCGAAGCCCACTGTCTTTCTTAATAAAAATGAAGCTGTGAGTACCCAATGCAAGCAAAAGACAGAATCATCATACGGGAAAGAGAGTTGAGTCTAGCATTCCCAGACAAGGTATACTTCCCTCTAAAAGGCTCTGGCCACCACTGCTACAATCTGTGTGACCTTGAGTAAGTTACTTAACTTCTCTGTGCCCCAGGTGTCTCATATATTGATGAGCTTATTAATAAAATAAATAGTATCAACAATAAAAACAAAGTCAAAAAGAAAAAGAGAATTATAATTACCTGCACCTCAAAAAGTTAAATTGGTTACCTGGAATCCATAGCCATTTTTTCCACATTCAAGACAAATATATAAATAGTTGATAAAATTAAAGAGGATAGAATTTAAAAGAATGCCTGGAATATTCTCACTATTATTATTAAAGTAGTTGCCACTACACAGACTTTTTTTAAAGGGCTGTACTTTTGCCCCTTTACTACTCCTTCCTAAGTGGCCATTTCCATAATTGTCCCAAACAAACTATAACTGAGAGATGTTAAAAAAGATCATTTTAAACAAAACTTTACTAAAACCTCAGGGTTAACAGAACAGAACAGATGGAATAACAACCTACAGTTATATCGTCTGGTTTATAAAATGTGGGTCTCCCATCTTCAGCTTGGACTGGCCTTAAAGATCTATCCATGTGCAGCTAGTAGTTGTGGAGACATGGTGTAAGCCTTCATAAATTTAATTCTAAATAATCCTTCTTTAGAAGGGTTTTTCAGCTCCTCAAAATTAGTTGCAAGGACATGGTTTTCAAAGACAGCTGAAAAATTACTATTTGATCTGTTTGATGTATTCAACTCTCATTTTAAGTTTCTGTTTCCTTTCCTAGACTTTCTTTTTCCATAGATGAAGTAGAAAAGGTCCTCTTGACTCTTCAAGGGAGAGTCCACAGTAAGCCTGTGGGTCAGGCTCTTACCCTGTGGCTGCACAGTCAGCTTTGTCAGCATGCAGCATGACTATGTAGCACCTGTATGCGGAAAGAAAGGTACCGTTACTGATCTCCTTTCACAGGGTAGTCAAGGACAAGATTTGTGCAGACCGGGTAACCATAATGGGAGATCACTGAAGAGAAAACTAAAAGCTAAATTTGGCAAAAAATCTTTCTCTTACAGGTTGAAGCATGTGAAATGTCTAATATTCACCTGTCTGGATTAAGAATGGAGTAAGATGCAGTCAAGGAATATGATACTTTATGGCAAAGCATGAGAAAAGAGTGTTATATTAAAGCAAATAACTTTATCTTTCTTTTGTTCTGCACTCATCTGTGGTACATGCAGCAAGACAATAGACTATAGGTGGCTGATGGTTATTAATTAAATAGGCAGAACATCAAAGCTAAACTATCCACTTCTGCAAAATACCTTTAGTAAAAGAGAAGGACCTATTACCATTGAGAATAACATTAAACTCATTAATAATTACCTAAAAAAAAGGATGGAGTCTAGGCTAAATTTCAAAAGCTCATTGGTCAACAATGCATTGCTCTAACTTCAGCCATTGGTAAATTAAGTTCATTGCAAGTTATTTTATTTATTAAAATAAACCAGTTAGTAACAGAGCCCAGACAGAATCTAGGATGGGCTAGGAAAAGCCTAATGGATTGTGGACCGGGCCACTGCCCTCTTGCCTAGGAGGGCTGTGATAAACTATTTTGGCTGGATAGCTGACAGCATGAACCAAGCATTGTAGCCACAAGGCAGAGGGTCTATGGGGAAATGCATAGACAGGGCAGCTAAGAATAGAGAGAAGGCAATATAAGCTCTATTTTATTATCAATTATATGAGTGACTAAAACAGATGAAAAATCTGATATGCTAGACAAAACTTAAGAGGTCAAACCTTTTGAACATTCCTGCCTAAAATTCTTGGACAGATCAAAAAGTAACCATGCATGTAGAATTAAAAATTTAGAAAAACCCTAGAGTTATGGTAAGATAGATACATTAAGACAAGATTTATAAACTGAAAAAAAAAGATAGGATTTCAGGTGTGGTCCTCCCTCCCTCCCTCCCTTCTTCTCTCCCTCCCCTCCTTCCTTCCTATTTGCTCAGGAATGGACATGTGCACAAAAAATCCTAACAAGGGAGAATAAAGCAGGAGACTGTCCTCTGTTGCTAGAAGTGTTTATAGACAACCCTCTGGAGAGCACAGTTGTGTAGTGTCAGGGTTAGAAGGTGCAGTAGTCCTTTCACTGTGATAGCATTCAGGAGACGCTGTAGGCACTGCCATCTAGCTAGCACTGAACTATTTGTAGTGAGCTTAGGCACTGACCATTGAACATGAGTAATGGGCCAGAGTTAAAAAGATAACTCTACTATTTGACTAATATATCAAAGGAGGTCATGAAATTAAATCCTTGTCCATCTTATCCAGATTGTGCTGGCCTCAGCTATTTGCTTAGCTTTGGGCAAAGACCCAGAGAGGATTAGAATCAAAATGTACCTTAGAAGTTTTTAGGCCATAAGTTTTATCCTCAGAAGCATGGAATTGGATAGACATACAATATATACAATTGCTCATCTTCAATATTGGTCTTATAAAATGTTTTCTCAGTCACTAAAATGAAATGTTTAAAATTCTGAAATAGGATAAAAGCTAGGTCATTAAGAGCTATCTATTTCAGCTTTGCCTCCCCCTGATTAAGTGGCTGATGAAGTCAGTGCATCTCTCTGGAATCAACCTGCTCCCTCAAAGGGAAATTGGATTTAATATAATACAGCATCTTCCTTGCAAGACTATGGTTCTGCATGGGAGGTATAACTAATGCTCATTTTATGTATCTTTTTATCTTCCCAGCCCTTTGTGGTTAGGCAGGACTGCTGTACTCATTCTTGTCCATGGGCCCAGAGTAGAAACAACATGCTTCACCTCAGCCAGAATCATAGAAGACCAGGGAAAGAGCACGGTGAACTCTGTAGTTACAACATTCACATGATGTGGTTTCAGAGGTAGACACTTTATTGGCCTAGGTCCCTGCATGACAAAATAAAATGGAGTTTACCTACCAAGTAATGCTGAACATACTATGTGAATGAAAAATAAATCTTTGCCTTCATAAGTTATCAAGATGTCAAAGATGTTATTACAGCATAATCCAGACTTCCCTAAGTATCAAATGTTTTTTAAAATTATTTCTAAATGTGATACGCTGACCCTTTCTTCTATTTCTATATGTCCATCACTAATTTGTAAAAGCAACTTATAACAGAGGCCAATGTGATTTAAGACATGTTAATTTAAAAGTATTTTATAGATGCATGGAATCACAGAACTGGAAGAAATATTTGAGATCATTTATTCAAATATCTCATTTTATGGGCATAAAAATGATATCTCAAAGAAAGTAGATAATGGCATTGACAAGTAAGAGTTTAGTGTCAATTAATACTCAAGTATTGATTGAACTTCAATTTCTGTGTTATTCTAAAAACTAGTAAGGCAAATATCTATCCTCAGAAAGTAGGTATGTTTCTGTATGTAGGATTCAAAGTCATTTTGAAATTTTAAAGCTTTTGGCTAATATTCTGGGGGCATATTTTAATAATTTTCTAAAACTTAGAATTTCTCTTTTATTTGGACAAAAAAAATCACAGTACTGCAATTATTTCCTCCCTTCAAGCTTATGGCAATTGACATTAAAAAGTCAGTCTTTTAAATAAAAAAGTAAAAACAAATAAGGAGCCTTTTTAAGCCATCATATAGTCATAAACCTTTTTCAAGATCATAACGAAAATTACAAAGATTATCTTGACTTTAGGTCACTCAGTTTAAAATTTGGACATATTAAATGACTTTTCTTTTGTCACATGATGTTAGTAGCAGAACTAATACAGATAACATATATTTTTACTGTTTTTTTTTCCTATTCAGCCCTAACAACTACCATGTGAGTGTGTGAGCAAAAATGATCACTCCTTCTGTCTGTAGATTGGGGGATGTTGCTGACACATGGCAACACCAGGACAAGGCACTAGTCTTTCTGTCTTTTCATTTGGGAAACTTTACTCACCTTTATGACCTCAGGCAGGTGCTTCTCATCCATGCCAGTCTTCTAAACTGATATACGGGGATAGGTTCCCCAACTATTTGACAACATAGTACTTTTATTTCTCTGTACTTTTCATAAGTTGAAATACTTTTGCAGTTACGCTCTAAGCACTCCACAAATGAATGTCTCATCAATCTGTTGCTCTTTTCACCTCAAATTTGTTTCCTCTACTGCTGCATTATTTTAGGTTGCTCAATATGGTAATAAAATTAAAATTTTTAAAGAAAACTATATGACTAAATTCACTTTTATTTATACAGATTTTCTAAGACAGAGACATGTGAACAGATAGAGATATCTTCAATATTAGTTTAGGATGCAGCCTTTTCTTCCAAGATATGTTTTCTCATAGCTGGGAATCAAAATAGTCAATAACTATTGCAAATGTGGAAATCGGTGTCCAAACCTACTGAACTTGGGTGAACCTGCTTATTATTGCTAATGCGAATGAAAGTTGGATTGACATCCTGTAAACATTATAAAACAGTTGCTCACTAAAGTTCAACACTGTTAACTATTTCAAGGTGTTACTGACATCAGAGAGCTGTGTGTCTCAAAACCTTGTGAAAGAGGATAACATTTGTTGAAACTGCACCTTTTCTAACTTGTAACATACAACTTGAAATTTTGGAACTATTGGGTTGTCCAAAGAGTCTGTTTAGTATTTTTTTCTGTAAAAAAGGCACATTTTTACCAATAACTTTATTGATTTGGATATTTTGAGTATGTCAGCTATCTCCTGTGGTATAGAAAGTTGATTGTTCTCAATTACTGTCTCCATTTACTCTGTCAATTTCAACTGGTCTCCCTGACCATGGAGCATTGTCCCTCAAGAAATATCCAGCACAAAACTTTGCAAGCCACTTTTGACATGTTTGATCAGTCACAGCACCTTCTCTGTATACTGCACAAATCATTTTGTGTGTTTCAGTTGCGTTTTTACCTGTCTTGAAGTAATAAAGCATAATATGCTGAAAATGTTGCATATTTCCTTCCATCTTCAATATTAAAATGGCAACACAAAAATTCTAGTTTGATAAGTTTTTGCAGGCTGATATGACAGCTGTCACAATACAATCTAACAAAATTCATTCATTGTTTTGAATGAAGTTAAAGACAACTAAGTGCTACTATAGCCATCATATGGAAAAACAAACAAACAAATAATTTGGCCAACTCAATACTTTCATTGAAGGCAACACTGTCCAATTCCTTTCTTAACTCCTTTTCTTCCACGACTGTTACTAGCTTGATTCTTTTCTGACATATCTGATCCTGTTACTTACCTGGATAAAAACCTTCCAGAGCTATCCTGTGACCTTAGGGTGGTTCAAACTCCCCAGGTTAGCACTTAGTCTCCAAAACGATGACAAATCTGCTTACAAATCACGCTTCTTACTCTTCCCCTAAACCAAAGTGTGTGTTCCCCTGACCTCCTACCTCTTCCTGATATCCCTTACTCATGTTGTTCCCATTTTTTTTTATGTGTTTTTCCTGTTCTTCATTTGCCTTCATCCTACTGCAACCACCTGATTTTTCATTTTATGTTTCGACCCTATCTTAAATCAATAGTTCACTCCTTCCCCCCTCCGAAGTCCTTTCTTGTCCTTCCCCCACCCCTCCTCCAGTTGGAAGTAACATAACCCCAACCTAACCATATGTCTTCCTTCATTTGAATTTCTCTGAACTTCTTTTCTGCAGTGACCCTTTTGGATTTTCACAGTGTCTGGTAGACTCTTTGCACATTCTAAGTGCTCAATAATATATAATAAAATAAGGGTATAAAGCATTAATGGGGCCTTTAAAAAACTATCCTCAGATGTATTAAAATGGAAACAAAGAAACACTTAAAATAATTCCAGATTTTAAAATGTTTGTTCAGCAAATGATTGATTTGGGTACTGTGAGATTTTATAAAATGATATTTCTTGATAAATAAAGGAAAGTAAAGAAGTATTTTCCCCTAATTAGCATTAACAAATGCAGTAAAGAAGGAAGGCAGGTTATTTCATTATCAGTCAAAATCTTATCTTTTATCTATTATAAATTGAAAGCTTTGCTAAACACTCATATACAGATGTTGAAGGAAGAAATTTGACTCTTTACTGATAAAAGTTATAGTTGGAAGTTTTATTTTTTAACTAAATCTCTGGCATTTGTTATAATTTTCCCTTTCTTCTAAAGTAGAAAAGTTAATCACAGCTTGTCCAATTTCAATATGAACAAAATTTTACAATTAATCAAGATATAGTCACTTTTTTCATCTTCTTCACTGATGACTTGTAAAATCCTATCCATGAAACCTTTTAAAGAGAGCTGAGTTTACATTTATCTAGCTAGCTAGGGAAAAAAAAATCAAGTTTACAAACATCAACAACAAATTAGCGGATAAACATAATTTTCCCTTTCTCAAATGATATTTTAAGGGAAAAATGAAAACAAAGAATTTTGAGGAACTATCTAAATGAACACAGAGGAATTTAATTTCCTTAAACTCACAACTCTGGTTTCCTAGCTTTTTCCAGGAATGGCAACAAATGAATGCAAACAATTTTTAGCATTATAAATTTGCATTAATATGGACAAATATAAATTATTTGCTATATTTCTTCCGGCCAAGATGGAGGTGTAGGTGGACATACTGTGTCTCCTTGCACAACCAAAAATTAAGGACAACAAAGATTTAGAAACAAGAAAACAACCAGAACTGATAGAAAAATTGAACTATACAGAAGTCCGACAACCATTCATCCAGACTGGTAAGAGAGGTGGAGTCATGGCAGGAAAAAGAGGAGGTTGGAGGAGCAGGTGCACAGACAGTGGCTGGCAGACCCCAGGAGCACAGGAGGCAGATAGTGGACCCCAGCATGGGGTGGTAATGAGCAGACCCAGTGAGGCCGAGCAAGGAGGCTGGCTGACCAAGCGGTACCACATTTGCGCTCAGATAATCCAGGCAAAGGGGAAGCGGTGGAAGGGACTGGAATCCGAGAGAGAGCAGAACAAACACCATTGTTCCCTCTCGGACCCTGCCTCTACATATAGCATCACAACCCAGCGATTGGGCTGTCCCACCCTGGGGAACACGTAAGGCTCAGCCTCTCATAGGTAATAGGCATGACCAGACACCCCCCCCCAAAAAAAATGGCTCAAACAGGAGAGAAAAGATCAAAGTTCCAGAGCCAATTTATCTAAGTGACCAAGAGATAGCCAACCTATCAGATGCACAGTTCAAAGCACTGGTAATCAGGATGGTCACAGAATTGGTTGGTTTTGATCACAAATTAGAGGAACAAATGAAGGCTACAATAAGTGAAATGAAGGAAAACTCACAGGGAACCAATAGTGATGGGAGGAAAATTGGGACTCAAATCAATGGAGTGGTCCAGAAGGAAGAAAGAAACACACAAACAGAAAAGAATGAAGAAACAAGAATTCAAAAAAAGATGTCCTAGGAACCTGTAGGACATCTTTAAACATCCCAACACCCAAATTATAGGGGTACCAGAAGGGGAAGAGGAAGAGCAACAAGTGGAAAACTTATTTGAACAAATAACAAAGGAGAACTTCCCCAATCTGGCAAAGGAAATAGACTTCCAGGAAGTCCAGGAAGCTCAGAGAATCCCAAAGAAGTTGCAAGGAGGAACACACCAAGGCACATCATAATTGTATTAGCCACGTTTCAAATGAAGGAGAGAATTCTAGAAGCAGCAAGGGATAAGGGCACAGTCACCTACAAAGGAGTTCCCATCACACTGTCAGCTGATTTCTCAAAAGAGACTTTACAGGCAAGAGGAGCTGGAAAGAAGTATTCTAAGCCATGAAAATCAAGGACCTATATCCAAGATTGCTCTATCCAGCGAAGCTGTCATTTAGAATCAAAGGGAAGATAAAAGTGCTTCTCAGATAAGGTCAAGTTCAAGGAGTTCATCATCACCAAGCCCTTGTTATATGAAATGTTAAAGGGACTTATCTAAGAAAAAGAAGATCAAAAATAGGACAGTAAAAAACAGCAAACTCACAGATATTAACAACCACACCTAAAACAAAAGCAAACTAAGCCAACAGTTAGAACAGGAACAGAAACACAGAAATGGAGATCACATGGAGGGTTACCACAGGAGAGTGGAAGGAGGAGAGAGGGGGAAAAGGTACAGAGAACAAGTAGCATAGACAGTTGGTAGAAAATAGACAGGGGGAGAGCAAAAACAGTGTGGGAAATGTAGAAGCTAAAGAACTTATGACACATGCACATGAACTAAAGGGGGGGAATGTGGGTGGGAGAGGGTGTGCAGGGTGGAGGGGAATGATGGGGGAGAAATGGGACAACTGTAATAGCATAATCAATAAAATATATTTAAAAAAGGAAGAAAATAAAAGTTTTAGACTAAAAAAAATTTGCTATATTCCATGATTTGTCTTGATTATTTTTCTTCATACACACATAACTAGTAATTTAATTATGCATATTGGTTTTCCTCATGCATTTTCACTGCAATTCTTTGGCCAGGATAACTTTCAAAAAAGAAGAGATTGCCTTACCTCTTCAAGGTCTCTGTGTGATGACAGGCAAGTAAACTTGGTTACCACACTTGACTCACACAGGCAATTTCTCCTTCATCTATACTTTTACATTTTGGGCAGACCCTTCAAAATCTGAAACTCTGAAGATGAAACATTTAGGCAAAAAAGGTTTATAGTCCTTGAGATTCAGTAACTGCACATCAGTTTGTCTCTCTCTTTCAGCACCTCTTTTCATTGATGTAAAAGCATTGGTTTAATTTGCAGAGCTGAGGACATCATTAACTGCAGCCTCAGATAAAACGCTTCAAAAAAGCTCTAAAGCAGAAAACTTACAACACTCTGAAAACTTGAAACTTTTAAATTTCCTATCATTATTATGAAGTTCAGAATCAAAAGTGAAGTCAGACTTTAAAAAAATCTATTCATAGAATATGATTTCTCATGAGCCTCTCATGATTATTATTTTATAAGGTGCATTTTTGATTGGACAGGATTTAAAAAATCCTTGGGGAATTTGCTAGCACTGTCATGGTGATCCTGCTTGAACTTACTAAATTTTAAAACTTACAAACACATTTTACTTCAGAGTTCAAGTGTTCTCAACTTATATAAACCCACAGTTTTATATACATGCAAATATATATGAATATGTAAATATACAATTCATATATGCAAATATATATATGAATTCCACCATAAATGTCACTTGCTTGTATAATAAATATGGCCACTCAGTGGAGAATTATAATGCTTTTTATTGAAGTACAGTTAACATACAATTTTATATTAGTTTCAGGTGTACAACATAGTGATTCAGCATTTGAATACCATGGGGAATGATCACCACATTCAGTCTAGTAAGCAATCTGTCATCAAAGTTTTACAATATTATTGATTATAGTCTTTGTCCTGCACATTGCATCCCCTTGACATAATAACTGAAAGTTTGTACCCCTTAATTCTCCTCACTTATTTCACCCATTCCTCTACCCCACCCCACTCCCCCTGGCAACCATCAATTTGTTCTATGTGTTTATGAGTCTGGTTCTGTTTTATTCTGTTTTTTTTTTTTAATTTTGCAATTTAGATGCCACATATAAACAAAATCATACGGCATTTGTCTTTCTTTGACTGACTTCACTTAGCATAATACCCTCCAGTCCGTTTATGTTGTCACAGATGGCAAGATTGCATTCTTTTTTTATGGCTGAGTTATATTTCATTATGTACATATTTGGTTGGCTAAAAAATTTGTTTAGTTATTTACATAAGATGGTTCTAGTAGTGCTTAGTTATCTTTAACTTTATTCAAAACAATTTTGTTAGATTGTGTTGTGACAGTTGTCATATTGGCATTCATTTTAAAAACATCACAGTGGTGAATTTTTGTGTAGCCATTTTAATATTGATGATGGAAGAAAATATGCAATATTTTTGGCATATTATGCTTTATTATTTCAAGAAAGGTAAAAATGCAACTGAAACACACAAAAAGATTTGTGCAGTGTATAGAGAAGGTGCTGTGACTGATAGAATGTGTCAAAAGTGGCTTGTGAAATTTCATGCTGGAGATTTCTCTCAGAACAATGCTCCACAGTTGGGTAGACCAGTTGAAGTTGATAGCAATGAAATGGAGACATTAATTGAGAGCAATCAACTTTGTACTGCATGGGAAATAGCTGACATACTCAAAATATCCAAATCAATAAAGTTATTGGTGAAAACGAAAAATATATTTTTCATGGTAAAAACTGAATGGACTTTTTTGCCAATCCTATCTATCTATCTATCTCTCTCTCTATATATACTATATGTATCATACATAATATATTTCTGACCTATATATCCTGTATATTTTCTATATATCATATATACATATATTCTCACATATTACTTATCCATTTGTCTATCAATGGCCACATTGGTTGCCTCTGCATCTTGGCTATTATAAATAGTGCTGCTGTGAACATGGGAGAGAATTGCAGTTTTCTTATTGTAAATAAAAATCTGAAGTATTCACACAGCCCAATTCAAATTTGTTCATTATTTTCAATAGCCACAGCTACTATCTTATTCAGACCATCTGTATTTCTTTCTAGGAGAGTTAAAAGTTTCATAAGTCTTGAGAAGCTATTACACATTCTTAAGCCTGAATTCAGGGTGAGTTTCTCAAATACAAATTTGATTATGACATTCTTGTGTTTAAAACTCTTACACCTACATTTTGCTAGGATAACGTCCAAACTCCTTAAAAAGTTGCCAAGTCCGTGAGATGGTGACTTTGTAAATGCTTTGAGTACAAGGACTTCCATCCAACCACATGTTGTATCTCTCTAGTACGGTATCTGGCAATCCTGAACATATGCTTAGGATACAGAACATTTGTAGAATGACTATTGAATGAGTCACAGGAGTAGAATCATCTCGTCTGCTACATTTCTAAATATATTCTCTTCCATCATTAAAAAACACATCCTCTTACAACTTTATATCTATCTCTTCCAGATGGAATTTCTTGAAGAGAAGTCTATTTTTGTTGTTGTTTTCTTACATACCATTAACTCCTATAGATTTATTGAAGTCCCCCTCTTATATTTGTACTATACATATACACTATCATTTTATTCTTTTTTTTAAATTTAACATGCAGACTTAGTAATCAGTATTTTTTACTATAATTCCAACCAACATAAATATAGTAGTATGCCTTTATTTATATCTTCCATATTCAATTTATATACTCTGGTTGTTCAATATTTTAGATTTAACATGTTTTCCTTTTTTCAATCTCATAAATTTGATATTATACATATGGTTTTAAACAGTCATCATTAGTTTAAACTTTCCCATATAGTTACTAAATTCTGTAGTTGCTATCCTATCTTGCATCTTTTTTTAAAACATTTTATTTATTTTAGAGAGGGAAAGGTAGGGAGACAGAGAGAGAGAGAGAAATATCAATGTGTGGTTGACTATCAAGTGTCCACCCACTGGGGACCTGGCCTGCAATCCAGGGACGTGCTCTGATTTGGAATTGAACCGGTGACTCTTTGGTTGGCAGGATAGCACTCAATCTGCTGAGTCACACCAGCCAGGGCTCGTCTTACATCTTAATTGTGGAATTTTTCTGTTGTTCCTGAAGTACACCTATTAGCAACCTCTGTGGTCAAGTTCTCTTGACATCAAAATTTGTTGCTTGTTATAGAATGTGTTATTATTTGAGAATGTCTTCATTCTGGCCTTGTTCTTAAAAGATATTTATAATGGGTGTACAATTTAAGGTTATTTTTGTTCAGCTCATTGAAGACGTTAGCTATCTTTTTGATTCCTTTGTCATTATTAAAAAGTCAAGTATCAGTCTAATTGACTTTGTTTTGCAAGCAATCTTTCTTTCCTCTCTAGCTGCTTTTACAATATTTTATTTATTTGATAAACAGATTTTTATACATTTTAAATCATTAAGTATAATTTTCTATTTTGTGATCACTATAATATCTAAAACCTTTGTTTTATTTATTTCCTGTTTTAGGCTGTTACTACTAGCTCTTGTTCTTTTATTCCTACATATTTCATGATTATTTTTATCATGCTCTCAAATTTCTTGGAATTTAATTTATGATCATTCTTTGATAACTGAGTAAAAGTTGGTTTCCATCAAAGAAACTTTGTATTTGAATCTGCCAGATACTTAAAGGCAATTGAAAAACTCAGATATATTTTTAATCTTAAGAATTTCCAGCTCGTACAATACACTAAATTCATGGAGTGATTTCTCAGGGATTCAAATTATGCATTCAAATTTCATGGGAGATTTTTCTTTTGTTTTAATATTTTAATTTCTGTTCTACCAGAATAAACAATAAAATGAGTAATTATATTTTGTATAATATATGCTAAGTTTATTTTTAGTTTACATTTAGGGACCTCAGCCTTGTGCAGAACCTCTTTTTGGATCATATACTCAGCTCTATCATTGTCTCTTGCATCATGATCAGTGAGAAGTTTATCGTTATTAAAGTTTGAAAGAAACCCCAGAGAAGAGTATGACTTCTGTGAGCTTTTCTCTCTGACTTTCCACTTTTACTATGTTGTGAGGCTTCTGAATATTTATTTTTGAATTTCTCCTTAGCTCAGCAAAGGTTATAGAATAGTTTGTGTTAATATATTTTAGCCAGCATTATTAGTCATTTGGGGCAGTAGTTTTATTTAGGTTATTTCCTTAGTCATTCTTCAGGAAACAGATTTTTTTCCTTGATTCATTCTTGTCTAAATCTTTTGCCTATCTTTGTGAAATTCCCAGTAGCAATGATGATTTCTTTAGAAAATAGACACTTTCTAATTTAGGGCTCATTTGCATTCTCTGTCTACTCAGATACAGTTGACAAAAAAAAAAAAAAAATTCCACAGCAGGATTCTCTAATTACTTACATAATTTTGACTCACACATCTCAGCTTTTTATTGAATCATATCTTTCTATCGTTTTTGTTGTTCCCATGTGTGATGGTTAATATTGCGTGCACTTGGCTAGGCTGTAGTTACAGTTCCTAGGTCAAACAGCGATCTAGATGCTGGGGTGAAGCTATTTTTTAGATGTGATTAATATTTAAATAAGTAAGTTTTGCATAAAGTAGATTGTCCTTCATACTGTGGTTTAGCCTAATCCCATCAGTTGATGGCCGTAAAAGAAAAGACTGAAATGTCCAGAAGAGGAGGGAAAGGAACTCTGGCTCCAGCCCACCTTTACATTCAGGGCTGCAATATGAAGTCATGCCAGAGTTTCCAACCTAAAAGTTAGCTCCATAAATTTCAAACCGAAATTTCAAACTAGCTAGTCTCCACAATTGCGTTAGCCAATTTTTTTCCTAATTCTCACACACACCCCGCCCCCACCCCCACCCCCCCCCACACACACACATGCGCGCGCGCACACACTTCTCAGGAGAACCCAGACTAAGGCAGATTTGGTATTTGGAAGTAGGGTGCTGCTGTTATAGGTGCTAAAAATATGGAGTTGGTTTTGGAGTTAGGAAATAAAGATTGAGAGTTTTGAGTAGGGTGATTTAAAGAATCCTAGATTTCCCTGAAGAGATTGTTGGTATAAACGTGAAATATCAGAATATTCTGCTGAGGGTTCAGAAAGATGAGAGAAGAGCTGGAGAGAGAGATTTTTTTGTCTTTAAGGATAAATATGAGTAAATCAACATGAACAGAACATCCCTGGGAATATGAATGTTCAGGAGCTTCAAGCGAGGTCTCAGACAGAAGTGAGGAACATGTTACTGGAAACTGGAGAAAGGACAATTTTTGTTTTAAAGTGTCAGAGAACTTGGTTAAATTGTGTTCTAGTGTTTTGTGCAAGGTAGAATTCCTGATTGATGAAATTAGATATTTAGCTGAAGAGAGCTAAGCAAAATATTGCTGATGAAGCTTGGTTTCTTTTTGATGCTTATGGCAAAACTTAAGAGGAGAGAGATACATTGAAGAAAGAACTGTTGAGCAATGAGATGATTTGGGAGATTCCTTACCTACCGAGATAGCTCTAGGAACAGGAATAAGAAAGCAGGATCACTTGCTAAAGACATTATGTTTGTGACTAGTGGATCCAGTCAACCATCTTGGCAAAAAATAGGAAGAGAGATGCAGGTGTCCAGGACAGATCTGTGGAGGACACTCTTGTCTAGTGGCTTGGGCCTCTAAATTGCATGGGAGGCCAACAAAGGATTTGAGAATTTTATCCCAGCAGAAACACTGCCAGCTTAGACTGAAAGGGCCAGAGATGGAACAAGGTAAAGGCTGTTGGACTAATAGAGATATCTGGTGGCAAACCTGTGCGATCCTTCAAGAAAAGGGAAGAGTGACCCCAAAGACAGTTCAGAGGTCATTAGGGCTGCCACTGACTACACAGGCCTAGAGGGCACAGGCCGCAGGGTGTGTGGGAGACAGGACCACCTTCCTGTCAGTTCCGGAGGGTGAGCCCACCTTCCCAGTTCCAGAAGGCCTTTTGCCAGAGGCTGCAGCTGCCAAAGCCAAAGCCAAAACATTCAGCCCAAAACATCGTTCTCAAGCTTTATAACGTGAAATTTGCCTTGAAGATTTCAGACTTGTTTGGCTCCTGTGACCCCCTTCTTCCATTGTTCTCCCTTCTGAAGTGGAATGTCTATTTTATGCTTGTTCACTATTGTATTTTGGAAGCAGGTGACTTATGTTTTGGTTTCACAGGTCCATGACTGGAAAGGAATTTTGCCTCAGGATGACTCAAACATCAGCTCTTACTCATAGCAGATCTTCGATGATAGTTAGATGGTATTTTGGATTTAGATTGGTGATGGAATTAGTTAAGTATTTTTCAGGTGTTGGGATGGGATGGATATATTTTGCATATGAAGGCATAAATTTTGGGAAGCAGAGTATGGAGTGTTACAGGGTAAATTTTGCTCCCAAAATTCATGTGTCGAAGTCCTAACCCCTAATACTCCAGAAAGTGGCTTTGAGATAGGATCTTTAAAGAGGTAGCTGAGATAAAAGGAGAACATTACCATGCACACTAATTCAGGTATCCTAATAAAAAAGGAAGAGATGGACACAGAGGGAGAGAGAGAAAGAGAGGGAAAGACAGACAGACAGACATGCAAGATCATGTGAAGAGACATGGTGAGAAGATGGCTGTCTGCACTGGCTATCTACATCATATGTACAACCGAGGAGAGGCCGGGGACAGACCCTTCCCTCACAGCCCTCAGGAGAAACCAACCCTGCTGACACCTTGATTTTTGCACTTCTAGTCTCCCAAACTGTGAGGCAATGCACTTCTGAGGTTTAAGCTACCCAGTTTGTAGTACTTGACTATATCAGCTTTAGCAAACTAATCTATCAGAGTTTTATCTCCAGCCCTTCTTTTCTCTATTTATCCAATATTTTAGGAAGGACTTGTTTGCTCTCAAGTTTTATAACATCTGAATTTATTGTACCATGTCAAACTGTGTTGATGACATATATGGTTCCATTTTTAATGCTTATTAAACATCTCTACAATATGTTTTATCAAAATGTATCTAAATAAAAATGTTCCCTATTCTGATCATTTTCTTACATAATTTATTTTGATTAAAGACATTCATTTATTTATTGCCTCAGTTTTACATTAAGCTTTCCCTCTGTATCTTTTCCATATTTAATTTACCCAAAAAACAAGTCTCAACAAATCTACCTTAGCATCTCTGCCATCCTTAGTTTAGTTTCTCAACATACCATATACACATATATATGGTGTATATATATATCTTAAATTGTGAAGCAGCACACTATAGCATTATTTAGATTTATGTTTGAATCTAAGATGTCAGGAGGATTATTTAAGTATCCAGAGTCTCTGTTTATTTGCTTATAAACATAATTCAAGTATGATTATGTAAAATTTTTGATTAAAATTAAGATAAAAAGTAATTAGAAACTTTATGCCCATAGGAAAATACTTAAATTTAGATTAGGAAATATATTTATTTTCAAAGCTAGTGCTCCTGCTTATTCCTCTAGAGTCCCACTTTCTGCTCGCATCCTATGCACAAGAAATACTAAACTATTTTTACTTTCTTTAAAAAACTATATTTCTTACGTTTGTGTGTTCTTTCTGCTCACAATGTCTTTCTGCCAGTGTAGCTGCCCAGCAAAATCTTCTTACTTTTTCTGAAGTCAAAGATAAGAATCTGCTCTTCTGGGAAGTAGTTTCTGAACTCCTGTACTTTTTCATTTCTCTACCCTTTGTAAACAATGGTCAGTGTCTGTGAGAACATTCATTGTTTATGAAAAGTTTTTGTTTACAAATATTTATCTTGCTTAAAAAATTTGGGTTTCTTGAATGTAAGGGCTGTGTTGTTTTTGTTTTGATTCCAAAGCCTAGACATTGTTTGCTGTCATGCAGAGTCAATAGCTCCTCAACACGTTAGTGAACGAGCTTAGTGACTACATGCAAACTAGATGACTCAAGTCAAATAAAAAGTGTTGTGGAGGCCACAGAAGGAATCAAAGTGTTGGACAAAGTATAGTTTGACATTATTTCTTTGTAACTGTAAAACATTTTATAAGACTCAAATTAAAATATAAATCATAATCATTTAAGTGACAATGGTTAAGTGCTAATTAAGTCATAAATATATTTATATAGTCATAAATGTGGTTCTGTGTTAGCTATGATTGAAAACTTTTGTACTTTGATGATATTGAGAAAATAACCAGGAATTTCTCGATCCTTTATTATGTTTATTTTTCTAGAGAGAATATACAATCAAATCTAATTAAATTATTGTTTGGGCTGGCCGACACAGGACTCATTACTTTCATCCAATGACTATATATTTATTTGCTTGGGGTCATAAGTCCTGATTTTAAAATTTAACTCTTATAATTTCCAACTTCCTAGTGAATGGGCTCCTCTCTCTAATCACACAGTAGAGCAATATTCACAACCCCAGCTCTGTTATCAAACCGTGGTAAACCCTGAATAATTCATATCACTTCTGGTTGCCTCACTTATAAAATGAGAATACCAATGTTTACATACCCTACCTCTCAGGAATGTTGTGAAGCATAATGACAATAAATATTGTTGAAACATTGGAAATGTGAGAAAACACTTTAGACAGGGTGTATGCTCTACATAGAGCTCAATGCAATCTGTTTCAAGCATCTTACAAGACTATCTTCTTTGGCTTTAAAGAAAGTATGTTGTGCCTCCTTTTAACTGATTATTTATAAATAAAAAATGGTTTTTCTTTTATCATTGCTTGAACTATGTCATGTTCTATAAATAGATACAATTGGAAAAAAAAAGAACTTTTAAAATCCATTGGATTATGTCTTTTTAGCTTACCAGTCAGTCAGGTGACATTAAATTATCAGGTGAATTTCAGTTTTAAAACTCCATTTTTATTCTGGCATCCATAGCAATGCAAAGATACTTGTACTGGAACTGCCATGAATGGAGATACGATTTTTAGAACTTTGCCAACATATTTTCTGATATTTTAGGTGAATTATCAGATAAATTATTTTCATGTTACATAGTCATCTAACACTTTGGCTTATGAAATGTCTTATAGCTGTCAAACCAAACCTTCTTTTCTTCACAAAGCATGAAATTGTTGCTTTGGTTTACAAAGCTCCATTCCAGAATCCAAATACTTCATGTGACCCAATGAGATAGGTGTATCAAAGTTCACTGAATCTAGGTAAATTTGATCTGCTTCAATTCCCACTCCCCCATAGCTATTAGAGTTCCTTAAGAAAATCTGATGCTTCCTTTTTCAAAAAACACACCAGCATTACAAGTAGGAGATAATCATGTCTATAAGTGTATTTTCTTCTTCTTTGGAATCCATTCGGTCAGTGTAGGCTGTGGGCTTAGGTGTAAATCCTTCTGCATCTCTGCATGTGTGGAGCAGCAGTCAGGTCCCTGGAGACACTTAAAAGCTGCCAGTGTGGCCTCGATGTTTTAAGGGGGAAGGATTTTAATAATGAAGATGGTCATGCTTCCTATAATGCTAATTCTTCTTAATATTCCAATTAGCTCTAAGAGAAATGATATAGATCACAAGTTTGCTAGAAAATGACTCACTTAATTTACAATATTGTTAAAAAACAGTTTCAAAATATACATATGCAATCTCAATCTGGCCATTAATTTCTTTAGTTAGAACTGAATCTGGCTGACATTGATATTGTGTCTCTACTAATTTTCCAAATTAAAAATAAGGTCATAATTTGAAATACAGTATTTAGGACTCAGAACTAAGTACTAAGTGAATAATTCCTTTTGTGCATTTTGAACTAACCATGATGTTTTTTGATTTGACATTTTCTTTGGTGGGAAGACCCGCATATCACATGGAAGTAAAGGGTTGCATTGAAGCCATTGGCTTGCCAAGACACTGACCTACTCCTAATATGAATCATATGAAATAAGCCACAGATCATTGTGTTGCTTATAACGATTGAATTCCTTGATTGATCACTTGTTCTTAATTGAATTGTTTATGCTGCCTGTGTATAGTCAATATCTTTTCCATCCCTAATCTAGTCATTTTTAAAATTATGAAAATAGGATTTTTTTGCTTGGGATTCATACCAAAATTATGCTAACTCTATATGCACTACTATGTATGAGAGCAATCAAAGATAACTTTGAGAAAATGTATTGAAGATTTTAGATGCTAAAGAAATAATATTGGATTTTAGTATATAAATACTGGGAAATTGTTGGAGGCATTTGAAGGAAGGATAAATTGGAAAATGATGGCTTTTCCAGCTCTTTTGAGATATAGTTGACAAACAACATTGTGTAACTTTAAGGGGCACAATGTAATTATTAGATACATGTACATATATATTATGAATGATTACTACAGTAACATTAGTTAACATATCCATCACCTCATGTAAGTAACTATTTGTGTAAGTGTGTATGGTGAGAGTATTTTGGATCAACTCTCTCAGCAACTTTAAAGTATGTAATACAGAACTGCTAACTGTAGTCACCAAGCTGCATGTTAGATCCCCAGAGCCTATTCATCTTATAACTGAAAGTTCATATGCTTTGACCAGCATCTCCCGATCTCCCCCATTCCAAAGCTCCTGGCAACCAACCTTCTATTCTCTTTCTGTGAGCTTTTTTGTTTGTTTTAATTTTTGTTTTTTTGTTTGTTTTTAGTTCTATATATAAATTAGATCACATGTTATTTGTTTTTTTTCTAATTTATTTCACTTAGCATCATATCTAGGAGGGCTATTTTTTTTAAGTTGGGAATGAGTATGTACATATTGGTTATGTTTGAATTAAGTAAATTACTTGCCCATGATAAAATTCACAAATGTACTGAAAAAACAAACAAACAAATAAACAAACAAACAAACTGACTTATAGTGTTCTCTTGGAAGGAGGCAGGGGGCTATTGAAGGGGTATTCAGCAACTAGTGGATCCTTGGTCACAGTCTGGGATTCCTACAATTTTAAAGATTCAGAATCATTGCAGAAAGTGGAAGCTGTTTGTGAATCACCAAGGATGTCAGGAAGCTTTGAGAGT
This sequence comes from Anoura caudifer, assembly GCA_004027475.1. NCBI lineage: Eukaryota > Metazoa > Chordata > Mammalia > Chiroptera > Phyllostomidae > Anoura > Anoura caudifer. The sequence goes on from PVKU01009741.1 coordinate 27,485, forward strand.
TATGGGGAGCCCCCTAAGAAAGTTTAACATATATTAATAACTGCCTTAATTAGGACTATGACACACACACATGCGCAAATGAGCTCTTTCGGTCTTGAGCAAAGTACATTTTATTAAGTTTCTCTTCAATATTTACCTTTATTTACTGACCAAATATTCACTGATTGCTTACTGCATTACAGACAGTTTTAAGCTGTCAGTAAACAGTTGTAAACTAAATATAAAAATCCTCTTCTGTTATGGGACTTACATTGTGGTCAGGAAGAGAGGTGGTGAGTGGTGAAAACAGTAAACCAGTCTACATGGAGATCATGGTAATCTTTATAGCCATAGGGTCAGTTGAGTAGAAGCAACAGAGGTGGAATGAGTTGAGGAAAGAATGGAACATGAGGAAGTGGAGATTGTGGCAACAGACAACTCCCCAAGAAATACTGCTGCGGAGAAGAATGAAGAATGGGCTGTACACGGAGGGCAATGTGTTGTGTGTGGAGTTTTCTTTAGGATATTTGGACATGAATAGAAAATATAGTCTTAAATTTGACAAGATACTCATGATGGTTTTGGTTTCATTAATTATCTTTGACTTTTAACAAATAGACTAGTGTGATTTCTAGTGTCATTAAAATCTTAAATTGACAACCATTAAATTCAATTCAATTAAGTGATATATATGGTCAATAGATTTCGATGCTCAGAGAATTTTTAAAATTATAAAGGAAACAATAGGATTAGATAGTATTTTAAAAATAAAAATACGATGAGAATTTTAAACCATAGTTATGTTATTTTAGAATTACAACATTGTGAATTAGATAAGACTTTCCCCCAAATGTGGATAGAAACTATGACCTGCTAGTCTCAAACGTATGTGTGCATGCTTACAACAATATGCTATATTTTAAGGATAAAAATATGGCATTGTTTTAAAAAAAGTACCCAGAAATTCTTTTACAGGAAGATACGGAGCTGTAAGTTACTGTCTCAAATGACTGGAAATGTGGTTTTCTATATTGTAGATGACCTCTTTGCCAATATGAAAAATATTAGTAATCTCTCCTTTTGAAACACTCATTTTTATTACTTTTCTTTATCATTAAAAGTGTAGAAATACCACAATAGATCACAAAGCTATCTAATGTTCAATCACAGCATAACAGAAATTCAAATAGAAAGAACATGTCTTTAATAACAGTTTCTCCCACAAACCTGACTATACCTAAGTCCTAATTCTTACTTATATTGTACTTTGCTACTTTATATTAATTTACATGTCTATCACTACTTGCTCATATACTTGAATGCTCCTACATTTTTATATATTCTATTCTTCCTCATACTTTTAATATGTATTTGTTGTGTTCTTTCTTCAGTGTGTCTTGTAAACAAGGTATTTCAGTGTGACTCTCACTTTATTAAATTTTTACATGAATAAATCGAACCATAAAAATTACTTTCTTTTTCAGTCTTCACTATGACATGAAGAAATTCCTTACAAGGTAAGGCTGCCAAAAGATAGTCATCTTAATGAGTTGTTGTTTTCAAGAAACAGTATTAATAATTAGACACAGATTCCCTGGAAACCCAAGGCGACAACACTCACCTGGAAGGTAACACGATTCAATTATAAACAAAGTTTCTGTGTGTAAAAGCATTAATTTCTCATTTTCATACTATCCACTGCCATTCTGAACTCATCATCATTTTATTGCGGCTCTATATTTGCCAGCTTGCCACATCCAAAGCTGCTTTCACAAGCAGTGGGAACATCTGTGGAAACATGAATTAATAGTGCCTCGGGAGAGACCTTGTTGTACCACTGCAGTTCTAACACAAACTACATGATGAGGCAATGTTAATACCATGGTAGAGGATGCTACATTTCTTTGATTAAAAAAAGGCATAAAATAAATATTAAAAAAATTGGCTCTAAACTGATACATCAAAGCAGTTGATAAGTTAGTAAACTTATTTTTGGTGGAGTAACATGGACAACTGGACAATCCAAAATTTATAGTAGATCTATAGATATACACTAAGCTAAACCAGAATTTAAGCAATCCAGTACAGATTCCAAATGCATGTTTCTCTCCTAACTTAAAATGGGCATTTTTATTGATTTTATATTTTATTTTAAGGCGTTTTCACTAAAAGAGTCTCAAGAGAAAAATATATCATTTCAATTCAAAGTTCCCGGGAAGGCAGCCATCCAGTGTTGCCAGCGTGATTATTGCACTGTGTCATGGCGCAGACAAGATATTCAGCTTGAAATAAGCGACTCTGTGCTGGCAGCAAAAGGTGTGGTATAGGAAAATTCAGAAAACAGAACTAGGCTTCTCTTATTTTGCTCTAAGCTGAAGATGTGCACCTTATATTTGCTGTTGCAGTTTTTTCCACTCTAGTTCAATATTAAAAAACAACAACAACAATGATAACAGCAAGCTATCATTTTCATTTTCCCAATAAAATGGCCAGACATTAAAAAATAACTATTATAGATAAGAGCCTAAGTTTAAACTAAAGATAACTACATAGCATGCAGCAGCTGGACATTTAGAAGAATCTACAGATAGGGTGCATCTATCTTGTTTAGCTGCTTCATATATGCAAATACAGCTGCCATATAGAAAACAGCTGAAAAGCAGGTGTTAAAAGGAAGCAATGGATAACAAATCTTGACCCACACTAACCAGACAGAACTTGAAATGGTTAAATTCTCCTCCAAGCACTCAATATACTCCCTTAACCCTTGAGTAACTTTTCTGTAACTTCCCTTAAAGCAGACCACTAATCTTGAGAAAGTATATCATTTCTCATTTCACAAAAGGTGTATAAAAGTTCTGAAAAACACCAATTTTTCTTTTTAAAGTTTGCCTGAATCCATCATACAGAATTAAATTACACATTCAAAATGCAAATTCTAGTGGAAAAGCAAATGAATAATTAGAATATGGAGATCAGATTCACCTTTCAGTTTATTAAATTGTCAACAGACATCTTGATGTTTCATTCAGTTTTAAGTTCTGTGTGTGATATGTTTAAGAAAAACTGCACAAGACAAGTTAAATGGGCAAGGAAGACTTCACTCAAGACTGTGTCAGTAGGGAAGAGAGGTTAAACTCAATTCCTCCAGACACAAACCAGTGGAGTGTTACACTGAGGTGAGCTAGTGCAGAAGGACTGGAGGATGTTGAAGAGGTTGGTGGGTGTGGTTAGGCCGTCTGTGTCTGCTAACTGAAACATAGAACTTAGGCTCCCCTTGCAACTCACACACATACACATACATGCAGACCTGTGTGTATCTAGGAGATAAGGGTGCTATCTTCCTTGATGATTACATTTCAAAGAGATGTCTCCAAGATCCTTGAGAATGACATTCCTGTGTTGGAAACCTGGCAAAAAGCTGAGAGAATTTCATGTCTCAAAAGGACAGGGAAAAGTTTTAAAGTTGAAAGTTTTCTCAAGAAAATGGTCTAAGGAAAGAAAAGTCAGGGACCGATAGTTAGGAAGAAACCTGTTTCAAGATTTTTAGTCAAGATGAGGGGAACATTAAAACTGTCTTGTTCACAAGTTAAATACAGAAATTGAAATATATTCTCTAGTATTCAGTAATAGTTAAAGGGAATCTTACATTCTATGCATTTCACTTTTATAAGGATAAAAATATCCTTAAACTTCTATAATAGAATATGTGCCAGTAACTCTGTTGGTATAAACAGTGGCCTCGTTACATAGAAAAAGTCAGTTTGTTTAACTGTCAGAAAAGGGACAACAGTCTCCCACATGGTTGGTTGTCAACAAGATTAAATAAAAATATATGTGGAATTCTTATTACAGCCCAAGATCCTAGACCACACTCAAAGAATAGCTGTTAGATATCATTCATGAGCATAAGTCTCTAGATTCTGCTTGAGAATAATTACATAATTCAGTGATATAAATTATTGTACTACTTTTCAATAGAAGTATCTATTAAAATACCTTTGTATTCACTATATGTAGCTATAGGTAACTTCATTTTGATTTGGGGAAAATATGTATATTTATATTTATTTATTTATTTATTTATTTATTTATTTATTTATTTATTTATATTGCATGCCCAAAGTGCCTGCCTCTTTCTAATCACAGTCTATTTCCCAAGGACATATAAGCCAGAGGGAATGACCAAGGCTGAGGAGAAAAGTGTAATAATCCTTGTGGCTAGAAAGCTTTGAAGATCACAAGGCCTTCATTCATCTTCCTTCTCTCTAGGCTTCCTGATGGCCTCTGTGTTTTCCTCAGTAACTAATGCAAGCCACTGTTGTGGTCCTCAGCTGCCACACCATCTGCCTTGCTATCTGCTGCTTCTGTGGCTTCCCCTTTCCAATCACAGCCCATCTTGAGGTTTACACACATCTGGCACCTCTGTTCTCCTTGTTTACCTCAGCTATTGTCTCCTGTCTGTTGCTACTGGGTGTGCTTCTTCTAATCTCATCACCATTTTCTCCTTCATTCATCGGTAATTGACTGTATAGATAACAAGATAAGTGGTTAACTTGTTGACTTCTCATTGGCCACCCATTGTCCTGTGTGGATAATTTATTTCTTTACAATTTAGGATAGTCTTTCAAGAACCACACAACAGAATATGCTTGCATAGCTACTTCATATTTGGAGGAGCAAACATAGACTATAGCAACCTATAGTCCAAGGACATGAATATCAGGATTCTTTACAATAACACTTTTGCTTTTAAATAACTAGGCCTCATTGGGACACATAATGTTGATGAGGCTACAGCACAGGAATGCTGGCAGCCTTATAATGCCATTATTTAACATCTCCTCTGCCTCTGTACCTCTTTTTGGACACTGAATCTTCCTTCAGTGTACATAACTCACTAGTCTGATAATTTCATATTTAGACCTCAGAATACAAGATGATTTGATCACTAACCACCCACTTTTGATATATATATATATATATATATATATATATATATATATATATATATAGTGCTGTAGAATTTTTTGTTTTGTTTTGGCCCCAATTTTTGGTCACTTAGCTCTGTCTAAGAGCAGAGGTTTGGGACTCATGGTCAAGGGACAAGTCGTTACTGCAAGTGGTGGGCTGGGGCATGACAGAGCCTTTGTACAGATGCCTCCCTCTGCTCATCACATGGGGAAGACAGTGTGATTGCCCGGAAAATTATAGTAGACATTGTTCAAAGGTAAAACATGGTAAAGTAATGTGTTTAGAAATTTCAACTTTCTAATATAGAGCTACATGTAGGAAAATACTGAACAACACTTTCTGTGAAGGAGCAAGTTTTCTAACCTTCAAGTCTCCTCATTTAACATTGCTTCTGCCTACAAATCTGCTGGGCAAAAGATCATCAAGGTTTTCAAGAAGCAACCTTTGCCATTTACATAGATTTTCTGTATTTTCATCCTTCTCTGATTTTTCTGAGGAACCTAATCTTTATGCCTGTCTTCCAACTAGTGTGAAGTACTAGATCAATCTCAGCATGTTGCTGAGTGATTGCTGAAAGTCTGAATCAATATTAGTTTTACAGAGTCACTTTCCTGTGCGTACCACATTCCAACTGAGTACAAGCTTTACGTCTCTGCCTGAGTCTAGTTCTGCATTTCCCCACTAAAAAGAATGCTCATTGGACATCATCTGATGTTGGTGTTCAAGGTGACTCCCCACAAAGTGCACAAAACAGTTTTTCAAGAGAACAGATGACACACCTCTCTTCTTCCTCAGGGTGAGTTCCCCGATCATCCATAGCACTTCGCTTCCCCTTTAGGTTCATGACTTCTTCTATTAAGACTTTTGCCTTCATTCATTAAGAGCTTTTAAACTCCAGAGTTTGTGTCACCTTTGAAAAGGTTTCTTACAGGGTCCTACCAGAGAAATAATTAGTGTTTATCCATTTTGATGCAGTAGTACTCTTTAAATAGTAATGGGGCTAAGGAACACACTCTCACCCATCTGTTGCAGTGCTTATGTTGATAACAAGCCGCCGTGGAGATGGCATGATTGATCTCCATCTTCACAAGTCTGTTTTGGAGAGATAAACTAAAGTGATAGTGATTGAAAAATCTAAAAGTCAAATTAGGATCATACTTGAAACAATAGTTCTTGAAAATTATATCAGAAAATCTCAGAGTCTCACTTCTGTACTGAGCTCTCTGGCCTCTGATTTTCTCATGTATAAAATTAAAATGTTGATAAAGCATTTTTTCCCATTTAATTACCAGCTTTGAAACTACATGTAAGATGTCTTGAAACTATAAATAGAAATATGTCAGGAGGCTGGTTAAGCACACTATTTTCTCCTATTTTATAGGAGCTGTTAAAACTTATACTGAATATGGGGAAACCAACAGAAAAATAATAAGGATGTAGAGAAACATGTATTATAAAGCAGTGTTTGTAAACATGTAAACTTGTATAATTTTGGGGGCAGAATTTCAATATTTGGAATAAGTTGAAAAAGGAAGTTACATATATGTGTATGTATATACACATATATATGAGTGTATATTCACATACCTAATGAAGAGGGGTTGGAAAGGCTCTGTATGTGCTTCTATGTCTGTGGCATAGAACACATGAGAAATGCTATTCTACGAAAGTATAATAGGGAATTAACAATAGGTGTATACAGATTTTCATGTTGGTTTAAGAAAATACTTTTAAAGTTTTCTGTTATTTGTTTGATCTTTAATACATTTTGTAGGAAAAAAGAAGAACAAAGTCTTCTAGGCAGAAAAAAAAAAAAAAAACCCTGTAGGTGAGTAAATTGAAAAATATAAACCCTTTATTTGGAAATTTGAGAAATCTGGTTAACAAGGCAAACTGAGCATTTTAATGAAAAAATTTTCACTTTCATTGCAAACAATAAAATAGCTTCAAATTCAACAAATGTAACAATTTTCTTTCCAAGAAATATAGAGAAAATCAGTCTTGGAGATATTAAAATAAGTGTGCTTAAAGTCTTTTTTTAAAAAAATATTTTTATTTATTTTTAGAGAGAGGGAAGGGAGGGAGAAAGAAAGGGAGAGAAACATCAATGTGCAGTTGCCTCTTGCACACCCCAAACTGGGGACCTGGCCTGCAACTCACGCCTGTGCCCTGACTGGGAATTGAATCAGTGACCCTTGGTTCACAGGCCAGTACTCAATCCACTGAACTACACCAATGAGGTAAAGTCTTCAAATAGATAAATAATATAAATCATCTAATAACAAAAAATGACATAAAAATGGGTGAATTTATTTTAAAAATTAATAAAATCTGCCCTGGCTGGTGTGGCTCAGAGGACTGAGTGCCAGCCTGCAAACTGAAAGGTCGCTGGTTCGATTCTCAGTCAAGGCATGTTCCTGGGTTGCAGGCCAGTTCCCCAGTTGGGGCCATGCAATGGAAGTTTCTCTCCCTCTTTTTTTCCCTCCTTTCTTCTCTTTCTAAAAATAAATAAAATTTTTAAAATATTATTAAAATATAATTACAGAAATTGAAAAAAGTGGGCAAGAATAATGGTTAGCTCATTTCAACTAACTGAAGGATTAGTGATTAGAAAATACAATTGAAAAAGTTATTAACTCTGAAGCGGAGAATTAAGGTGAAACAAAATAAAATGAGAAGTTTGGGAGGATGGAATAAAATGCTATCACAATAGGATAGAATGAAATATATCAATGAAAGAAAAAAAAGAGAAAGTGTTTCCCTTCACTAAATTTGATGAGACAGTGAAACTTAGAATACACAAAGAACTTGTGCATATTTGCAAATGGTCAAATGATGTGGAGAATCCAATCACGAAATATAAAATTTAAAAATTATCTAAGATATGATAAAAATCAGAGGAAAGCAGATTATGCAATAAGATATTTTGTTGTACTATTAGAAGATAATTATTGGAAGGATGCATAAAAAATGCAGAGAACATTTCCTGGTTATTGAACATTTCCTTGATATTGCTGGCAAAGAATAGAATGTTAGAAACAATTCATGAAATAATCTGGTAGTTAATATTTGTATGTGAGGTCTGTCCAGAAGGTACCAAGGTATCCAACTATGTAATATGAAAAATAGAGATATTTATTGAAGATACAAGATATAAGAAACATTGTACATAGGACATTCATGCCTCAATATCCTTCAAAGTAGGCACCTTGGAACCTCACAAAGTTCTTGCAGTCATCAGCTGCATATTTTCCTGAATCTTATCAGTGGTCTGAAGTCTCTTCTCTTTCAAAGGTGATTTTACTTTTGGAAAAGCCAGAAGCCTTAGGGCACAAAATCTGGGAGATGGGGGCGCTGAGTCACCTGGGTGATTTGATGTTTCACAAAAATCTCTGCACAAGAGATGGTGCATGAGCAGATGCATTGTCGTGATGAAGCTGACAATCACTGGTTGTCCATGGCTGTGGCCTTCTGAATCATCTGTGACAGCCATGCAGTTCACATACTTACTCAACAGCATCTACCATCCCCATTGACTAGTACAGTGAAGTCATCATTGTTCATGCATGTGCATTCTAGTCCACTCTTCGTGGCTGCCAGGTTACATTGATGTCATGCAAACCATTCTTGTTATATGAACAATGGCTGGACTTCTTCTGCACAGACCTTATAGTCTATCAGATTATCATATTTGTTGGCATTTTTCCAGATGAATTTTTTTTTGCTTATAACAAGGGAACATTAATATGTTGTTAATCTTGATCTTATTTGTCCTCACTGGGAACTGGTGGCAAGTCTCAGTCCATGATTATGGAAATGTATTAAAAACATGTAGAGTAGTTATGCTGTGAGTATATTATACAGTAAGTGAGTATAATGAAATGTAGCAGAATGAGTAAATCATAAAAACAGGTTGAGTAAAAAGAAGTAAAATACAATAAAATTTAATTCATACCATTATTAATATCACACAAACATATACTCACACACACGAAAATATATATAAGCATATATAATGACCTATATCAAACTTCATTAGAGAACATGGCTATAAGAGAGAGAGCTAAGGCAGTGGAAATTGGATAATAAGAGAGAAAGGTAAATGAAATAATAAAACATGATGATTTCCTCACAGCTAGAGAAAACATGAATTTAAAACACGATAATTTCCTGTGAACTAAAGTTATGATTAACTCAATTATATATGTTTTGTATATAAAGAAGATGGTTGCTGTAAGCTTTTCTTCAGTTTCTAGAGTCCAAAAAAACTTGATTCCATTTTTTTTGACAGTTTATTTTTGCTTTTATACAGGGATAGACTTTGGAATTCCTTACACTGCCCTTTGCACTGTTATCCAGAGCCACAACATTTTAAAATGCGAAGAAAGTAAAATCATCCTTTATTATATATTTGACTCCCTTTACTCTTTACTACCTGTTCACCCTCCTTTCCTCTATTAACCACCATACTGTTGTCTGTGTCTATGAGTTTTTGTTTGGTTTTCCTCTTTGTTCATTTGTTGCTTTCAGTTTTATATGCCACATATAGAACTGTACACTAGAAACTGATATAACTTATTAATCAATATCACCAAAATAAGTGTAATAAAAAAGGAAAAACATAAAAATATATGAAAAAGCATTTGAACTATCTATTGAATCTGTTTTTATATAAAATTTGAAATAAAAATTCAGAGTTTAAATAAATGTACTTGAGCATCAATATGCAAAATGTTTTAGGCAAAGATGTGTCTTAACATTAGCATATATTGGAATACATATTTGACATTATTAAAACATGAGCATCTTGCTGGAAGCTAAACTTGGATATGCTCTTTCTATTTCTCTATTTTAAGCCTGTTTCTGTTTCCCATTTCTGTTGACAGTAGTCTGAAAATATCAGCATCCGTCCTTATTTCATATCCTATAGTTCATAAATTGTCAGTAAATACTAGGGACCCCATTTCCTAACACTATTACCTATTCCAGATTCTCATCTTCTCTGAATGAACTCATTGTAGTAGATTCCTCACTAAAGGTTCCGCCTCTCGACTCTTTTTTACAAAAGGCTCCAAAAGTAAAAATTTCTGTTTTTATCCTATTGTTGTTTGCTCAAAATCTGTAAAGCAATAAGAAAAATTTATTTACTGTTTCTCAAATATTGTATATGCTTCTATGTCTACTTCAAGTGCCCTCTTCATGAACAAATTCTAAATTATGTCTGTCATTCATCCAATTAATTATACATACAATTGACCTAAAGGAGGTTTTATCCTACACAAGACCTTTTTACATATAACCAGATTATTTTTGTTAATAATACTCTATGCTAGGCATTCTTTTATTATTTTTAAGTATATATACACTTCACTTCCCTAAAAGTTTTCTAAGTGCAGAAATAGATCTTCTATCTTTGTATCTATGTTATTTTTTCTAAGTATTTTGCATAAAATTGATACTCAGCAAATATCTGTTCAGTTGATGTTAAAACTGTAATGTAACTTGCTTATCAAAAGTTGGCAAAATGTCATCCATTAAATATATTATGTTTCATATATGTACAGAGAGAATGGTCATAATTATGAATTTTTCTTTTACTATCTTGTTCCAAAAAAGAGGCAATTGACAGTTATTTTAGGACAGTGTTAAATATATATTTTTCTGTGTAGAAATGCCAAGAGAAATGCCCCTGCACATTGGAAAATACAGCAGTTGTCTCTTTTTGCTTTGTTGAAAAGAGAACCTGTATTTATAGATCAGCCGACTTATGATTTCATGGAAATCTTTATAAATATTTGAATTTGTTGAGGCTAAAACATGGCTCCTTATGAAATATCATTAACAAGTTGTAGTTGAAATTTTATGTGCTCTAGGATCGAGGTTATTCTGTGACATTTCCCTGTCTACCAAATGATAATAAATATATTTATATCCATGCTGGTATTCAAATTGTTGTAAATGGGCTACAAGGGAATATTTTCTTTCAAATTCCTTGACTGAATTTGTGTTAGGCTGTGAGCTAAGCCATTCTTACCTCTTTAATATTCTTAGTAATTGCTCCAGACAGTGCTGTTATTGCCCATTCTGCTCTATATTTAAAGTAAGGAACATACATTGATTAATTATCACCAATTTTATTCATCAGATTGCATCACTAATACAAAACATATCACTAGTCTTGGAGGATGGGTTATTTTTAAAGGGCTTTCCATGTAGCATTCTTATTGTGCATGCCTAGAGTGGACTCATCACTCCTGTGGTCCTGTCAGCACTGACTGGGCCCTGAAAACTCAGTCTCTGGTGACAGCTGCATATGTCCTGACTATGCAATACCGTCCTGACTTCTATCATTACCCTTTGAACTTTCTCAAGACTTTTACAGTCTTTATGTTAATCATTTGATTCCCAGTACAGCCAGTGAGGCAGATGAAATGAATATGATCATCTCCTCTTACATATGAGAAAACTGAAACCTAGAAAGATGAAATGAATCAAATGAATCACTTAAGTTTAGTGTCAGAAACCAGTTATCTAGGCTTCTAGTTCTTTTTTATTTCTATAATGTTGTGCTGCAATTTTTGGCTGATTATATGCTTTCTGGGGAAAATGGTATCAAGTTTTTATGTAGTTATTTTTACATACTGTGTCAAAGAGATGTTGGAAAACAAACAATGCTCATTTGAGTAATTTTGAAGACCACAGCGGGGGAAAGACCTAAATATTGTTTAAACTTGTGTAGTTTCTATTTTATGATGTTTTTCCTTAAGGGCTTGAACAATTGTACTAACATATTAATTATTATTATTCTTTTTATTACTATATTAGAATGGACCATTCAGTGAAGCACAAGTCTACCAAAAATAACACCAAGAATGTTGAAGAATTAGTGAAAAAGCGAACAAATAACATGATGTCTATGGGCATACATCTCTTCCTTCTAATAAACCTGCTTGAAGTTTATTAGTTGAAAACTACACATAATTTTTGCTCTTTTCATAGTTTCAAATATATCTTATGTAAAGTTAAAAGTAAATAACTTGTTTAACTTCAAGCAAGATATGTTCCAAATTACTCAAGTTGCTGACTTTTGATCTTACTTCCTGGTATCTCATCCTACCTGAATATGCAGTAATGTGGATAAATATATGTTTTTAAATACTTTTATTTTATTCTAGAATTCTGATAATTTTCCATATATAGAAATACAATCCAAATAGTGGTGAATTCTGAGATATGTATTACCTTGCCACATATCTCAGAATTTAGTGGGAGCAAAGTTCTATTGTGGACTATATATTGGTGTTCTAGAGAACCTCACCCTATTTTTATATTATATAAACAGCTTTATTACCCATGGGAATTACCTTGTTAGAAGATGCAACAGGGTGAAATTAAAGAAGGGGCTTCCAAATATCAAAGAGTAAATGGCCAGTATATAGCTAGATCCAATATTTAATCTTGCAGATCTCTACTTTCTTTTACAGAGCCTAATATATCAGAATTAATTTTAGATGTATTTTTTTTAGATAAATCTCAACTCAGATGATGATGCCCCATAAATGATCTCTACCCAGGGAGCAGATTGGAATTTAGTGTTATTGCTGTATTTGTAAAACTTTTTCACCGCCTCCTTATTGTGCTGAAATGTTCTTGATCCATACTTTTCCCTCTTATGGGAATTTGATGGTGTAGTCAACAGCAATATCAGCACATATGTCCCTGGGTGGGGAGAGACAGCTGTGCTCACCTGCAAGTGGTATGCACCATGAAGGACAGATGTGACAGATGGAACCTAATGAAGACATTAAAAGATGTCTTCCTTGCCATGCACACACATCTCGGAGCTTAGCAGGAACAAAGTTCTAAATTGGCTGTTGATTTTTTACATGCTTACCTTTATTCACAAGACAATGTATTTATAAATTATAATCAAAAGGATTTATTTTTAGATAAAAAACAGCAACAACAGGAATTCATGACTTATTTTTCATGGAGATTCTCTTTTACTTCTCCAGGTCTTTGTTTAAGCCCAAATCCTGTCTTCTTTAAATTTAGTCCATTTGGATAATTTACTTTTGGGGACAGCAGGGTTATTGGACATTACTTAGGATGCATGATCATCTCTATCACAAACCTTCACCCATCACGTTCTGTTTGCTTAAAGTAGAACTTCTGAATGATGACCACTTGGCCTTCCAGGAAAGACATACATACAATACATGCAATGTTTACATCTAGATGATTCTAGTCACTTGATTCTTTACCTTTTTGTCAGATTCTTTTTTATTTGACTACAGACACTTTTCACTCATTTGCTCAATGTAGCAGGGACTGGAAGCCTGCAGACTGCATTTCCCAATTCATTGCCAGCTGCCCTCCTTTGAGTTTAACAGCATAAGACATGTTAGGGAAAAAAAAGGGGGGGGGTCCATTTTGCTTCTGAACTGCTAGTCCCATTTCAGAATTCAAATACTTGGCACTCACATCTCTCCAGTAGTTTCAGCACTTACCACAAAGTGATGTCAATGATACTATAGTTAGTTTAGATTTGTTGGTTCAATCCAGGGGTTAAAATGACCTACTCCTCTCTAAGTTTCATTTTTTCTCTCTTAAGCTCTTACCTTCTCTCTTTTTTAAATTCTTTTAGTTAATTATAGCATATTTGTATTCAGTTCCCTGCACTAAATCTTTCTCTGCTTGGAATATCTAGAAATCTGATTGATGTTACATTTGTTATAGGAAATAATACCAGGATATTGATCTTTAAAGATGACAATTTGGGTGGGCTTTTTGATTTGACTAGTCTTGAACATGATAATAACTTAATTGACAGTGGAAATCAAGGTAATTTAAATGCATACAGTAAAAGAACAGTTATTTAATTCACTGTTGTTTTTGCGTGGGATGGGGTTCCAATTGAAGGCACAGCTTTGAGACACTGGTTGATTGCTGCAACTGACTTTTTTGGTGAGAAAGATGATTGCAAAGACTGAGGCTTTCTTGCAATTTATGATTAGTTTTGCAGAAAAAAGAACAAGCTCAGGTCTATAAAGTTTTAGCAAAAGTCACAGACTTGGCACCACTGACAGTCTGTGATTATGCTACAAGTGTATCTTATCTCATTATTAGAATATTGCAGCTGAAATTCAAACTGAAAATTTCATTTTGTATGAGGGAGAGTTAAAATATATGTTGATTAATAGACTAATTTCTCTGATTGAAAATTAGAGAATCAACTGGGGGAAAAAAATGAGACCCTGAGAATTGTAATGAGGACATATGTGAAGACTCAGGTAAATCTCCAAAACTTGAGAAACCAAATCCCCTTGAGACCTCATAGCTAGGGAACAAATGTTGTTCCCTGTCTAAGGAGATTGGCCTTCCTCTGTTTGAAGATCCTGTGATGATATCACGTGTGGATTAACCTTTGAAAGGGGTACACATTTGCATCAGGACTCCCCCTGTTATCTCTCATTATCCCAGGATCAGAACTAGAGTTAACATCCATCATGCTTGGTCTAGGGAGACAAATGTAGAATCTGAACCAGGAATAGATAATTAATAACCCCATTTTATTCAAAGTGCTACTTTATTTGAGCAGAAATGTGATAAATATATTAGGAAGTGAATTTTTATGATTCTTGAATAGGGGTCAGAAAACTGAATTATGTAAGCTGATCTGTTTTGGCAGATAATGTTTTATTGGAACATAGCTGTACATTCATTAATGCACATGTCAGTGGCTACTGTTGTGCTACAATGGCAAAATTAAGGGGTTGTAATGGAAACTTTATGGTCATAAGCCTAAAATATTTGCCATTGGCTTTTTCAGAAAAAAGTTTTCTGACCCCTGATCTGGACCAAGGAAGACAGAGTGTCACATTGGATCATGCTAAATTCGTGATATTGGTGTTTTACTCAAATCCAGAAGTAATGTGTTTCCTACAGTAGCTTGATTGGTAGAAGCCTGGATCAAAAATTATTCTACATTAAGTGAGGCTGAGATAAAAGAAATTATTTAGTGTTAAGTAGATGATTTAAAGATATAAGGATGTTTAATTGAATTTACTTATGTAACCTCCACCACCCTCCAATATGCATCTCAAGAGAGCCTAGACTCCATCTCTTCAGTCCAACATTATAAAGTGCAGCAGTGAATGAAGCACCAGTGCCATTGTGCCAACTGCCTTCCGCATAGCTGAGGGTAGGGGATGTGGCCGTTCACCCCAGCTCCCCAGTTACAAATGGCATGGTGACATCTAGGAGGCAGGCATCTCTCTAGAGTAACTATAGGAATAGAGTAACTAATGATAGTAATGTTGGACAGTAAATAAGTGTTTTAATGTGTAAAGATTGTTGATAGTAGCCAGTGATGGTATAGCAATGGGAATAGTTGGGCAGCTGGGTAAGAAAAATCATTGCATGACTCATATTATCAGTAAGACTGAACATGGTGAACAGATATCTGACTTCAACCATTTCACAGGAAACTAGTTTACACATCCAGGGTTAATTAATGAAAGCTTTGTCCTCTTGAAGAATAATCTTGTGTATTTCTAGGTTACTATCTGTAATTTTTTATATTTCAGTGGTCTGAGGCTTGTCAGAACATTCCCTTAAAAGGGAGGGAAAAGTCAATACATCTTTTACTACTACATATCCTATACTTGCATATGCTTGGTACTGTATTCTTCCTTTTTTGTTTTGGAGACAATGTTGAGCCATCTGGGTATTCTGCTTTAAGCCATCTGTTGGAATACCAGTTTAAATGAGGCTCAAAGCAAACCAATGCTGTAAGGAGAGATCAAGGCTATGTATTCAGTACAAGGCTCTTTGGTCCTCGGGCCTTGTGATACAGTAAATTCAATGGCACTGATGTGTTTGCAGTAGACAGGGATGATTTAAGGAGCAAACCTCCAAATATAATCCCAGTGCAAGCCTCCAAGGCATATTAGGAAAGCCATGTCCCCAGATACTATTTATCTTCTTATAACTTGCCCCTGGGTCTTCATGGAGACAGAATGCTTTACCAAAAACCATCAAGGACTCTGCATTCCAGGTGTCACACTATGAATCCCATGTTAACTGATCACCCAAGCCATAAAGACCCAATGTACATTGTCACAATCCCTAAACAAATAGACTTAGTACCTATCAAATTGCTTATAGGCAGATAATGAATTTCATGAACCAGAAGCTCAGAGTTCTAAAGCATTTATTCCTGCTACATTGATTTATTTATCTTAACCCACATCTATGCTTTCATACTGAGTTCTCTGTAAACATAACGATAATGAGAAAATACTCGGACATGGTTCATACATGTTCTGCATGATTCAGCAATTTGAGATGGCACAGAAGGATGTGGAAAGGAAATCCTTTAGGAGGGCACATATTTAGGGCATATATTGTTGTGCACTTTGATGAGAAGATAGAGGTCTATATTAAATTTTGGACAGCAGCTCATGGTTTGGCTATTTGGCCAAAAACATGTAAAATACATGATTAAAAGATGACAAAGTACTTTGAAGGAGAAAAACATGTGGATGAATCTTTCAACAATGGGCATAAAATATAGGATACCTGTGTCCCATGTAACTCATCTCTAAATGGCACTCATTCCTGAGGAGGATCTCAAAATGCAGTGGATAAGATGACCTACACTGTTTGTATGAGTTAACCTGTTTCTTTGAAACCTGGCTACTTGCTCAATGAGCTCATCTACAAAGTCTTCATGGCAATGAGGATGAAGAAATTATGCTTGAGGTAAACAACATGGGCTTCCCCTCACTGAGGATAATTTGTCTCCCCCCACTGCTTAGTGTCCACCTTCTCAACTATGAGAAACTACCATGAACCCTTGGTATGTCACCAATCTCAATGGGGATCAGTTATGCACTTGAAAGCAGCTTAATATATCAGACCTCTTGGATCGTGAAGGGGGTAGCAGTTTGTTTTTACCGGTACAGACAATAATTATTGACATGGATTTGCCTTTTCTTCCATAAACACTTTTGCCAGCACTTACATCCAAGGACTTAAGTAATTTCTTGAAATAAATTCAATTACCAATATCCATTATATCTTTTATTCTGAAAAATAATGAACTTTAGAACAAAAGAACAATAGTCAGGGACTTATTGACATGGGACATAATAGTATAACCAAATAATTAACTATCCAGAAGCAGGTTCTTTTAAAATCAGATGTTGAAAAGGTCTATGAAAGCCCTTCTGTATTAAATCCCCTGTATTAAATACATTCATCTTTAAATCTTTAGTGTAGTATCAGTTAGCATATCTGTACTGTGACCAATACATCTTGCCTTTATGTTAGAGGGTTTGTCTAGTACCTGTGAAATCATTAAGTTTTGGTCACTGCCAAGTTCAATTGTCATTGGCAAACAACTATAAGGAATGTATCTCACTCCCTCCATTCCCTCCAACACTATTAGTAAAATGACAAGACAACCAAACCAGTTGCTATGTTTACTAAAAATCTTCCAATTTATTTAGTTGTAAGTCTCTTTGGGCATCAGTCAATGTGGCATACTAATATTTTAATCATTTTAACAAATGAACAAGTATCATTTTCTTGCTTATATAAGAGGTAGAAATTAGAAAAAAGAGTGACTACTGCAATCTTGATAAACTGCTTGAACATAAACGTGTTTCAGAGAATAACATCTTTAAAAAGGTGGGAAATGGAATAAATCAATCTGGGTAATATGTGAACTGGGTTAAACTAATCTATAAAGTAGATACTCTAAGTTGGGTTGTTTTGGTTTCCAGGTAATCAAAATGTGGAGACATTTTTGGTCATCACAGCGGTTCTGGGGCAATGTGACTGGCATCTTGGGTAGAGAGGCCAGGATGATTCTCAATATTTTTCAATACATAAGACAGTCCCCATTCCCCTAAATGCAGCACAGAATTCTACCACCACAAATATCAATGATGCTGAGGATGAAACATCTGCTATAAACAAACAAAGGCATCTTTTAAAACACATTCAGGACTGAGAAAAGGCAACCTTAAATTGAAAGCCCAATACAGTAAGCCCCTTCCCCTATGTATTCAAGGAATGAAAAACATTATATTAATCATATTATATTATAACATTACAATATTATATCAATATTAATGTATTAATCACATCGATATATGTTGTATTAATTATAATTAATTATAATATTATATTATAATATACATTATTATTAACACCAACATTATATTAATTAAAATTGTCATATCCAAATAGTTTGTATCTTCTTTTGGTCAAGTTTCTTTATCTCTGTAAGTTTCTATTTTCTTAACTGGAAACTGAAGAGACTAGCCTCATTTAGATGTTTTCAAATAATATTGTTAATATAGGGTTTGATTTCCAAAAAATATTACATGGCTACCCTGTATATAAAAGTGAAAGAGAATAGGGGAAGAAAGAGGCCATATAGATAGATTCTGGTTAAATCGATTAGAGGTGTCTGGAAACATAGTGCTAACTTACCAAGGGAGAAACTATAACTCACCTTTATTCCCGACTGCATTGCCACGTCCACTGAGACTTCGTTTACAATTTCACGAAAACGTGTGGTCTAATGTTTCTTAGTATCATTCTGAAGTCTCAGAAAGATGTATAAATAATAGAAAAGAGGTAAGAGCATTCTTTTTTTTTTTACTTCCAAGCCCTCATTGTACAAAAACTCAATTTATTGAATCTAATTAGACTATATAATATGCACTAAAATTTTAATGAGAAAAAAAGGAAGAATTTGGGAATATATATTGAACTGTACATTGTACTAGACCCTGGAAGGAAGGAAAAGATAAAAATAATGAGAGAAGAGGTATTTCCCGGCTATAAAATGACACTGGTGTAGTAAGAAGAGAAAGGCATAGTAGGGAAGAAAAGACTACAAATAAATCAGTCATCTGATTATAATATCTTGTACTTTCTGTGTTCTATCTCAAAACATTTCTTTTTGTAATGTATTTCATCGGCAAACAATACAGTTCTCTAGGGATTACGGTTTTTGTAGGTTATACAATTAGGCTGCAAAATAAGACTAACAAGTAAATAATTACTGACCTTATATGCACACTATAATGTTTCAGAGCATGGACATCCACCTACAGTTAAATTACAAATGTTAACAGAAGTTCTCCATTTTATGTGATACATTAAAAGAAGTTTAATAGCAGACCCTATAATGGGTGTCACTGTAAAAAATCTACTTCAAAATAAACAAAGACTGCCTATAAAATAACTTACTCCAAAGTAAGTGTTTTTCTTCACAAAGAAGATTTAACAACTTTATTTTACACTTAAAAATACCTTTAAAAGTATTTCAATCAGAAGTTAAAATACTGAATAATATCTGCTCCTCAAAATCAATGAAAAATATTAATTACTAAATGTCCTGTCTGCAGCATCCAGCTATATAAAATATCTATGCTTTAGGAGATTCAGGGTCTTAATGTTACAATGAGCATTTTGATTACTCCCAAGACAGTGTGCTTTGGTCAGTTAAATAGAACGTAATATCATCGGCTAATTTTGCCAAGGTAGAGATACTGCATGTCTGGGGCCTGTACAATATCAAGTATAGATACCAGGGTATGAATATTTGGAGATAACTTCTTAATACTTCAATTTGTTTATTTAATGGACCTTGGTGAAAAAACCAAAGCAATACCAACTTTCTCCAAGAGCAGGCTTTGGTACCAATAAACAGGAGTAGATAGGTCTGAAGCCCAATCCGCCACTCGATGAGCCAGACGTGTCATTGGTGTTCCAAAAGTTGTGTGCATACTGTAAGAATTTCCAAGTGATGGGACATTGATTTTGTGGTCATATCCCTTGATTTCCTAAAAAATACACACACCGTACATATGTTGCACAAAAACTCTGTGTGATAAAACCTCCTTTAAACTGTGCCACCCTTTGTTAAATTACTGCAAGTCAGTGTACCTATCAGAGTCACAGTGGTGGTAAGTCTGCCATCTGTTCAATTTCAAGACTGTGCTGAAAATAAATGGTAATCCAATCATCATTTTATGTTCTGCAAAGGATTTTCATGGAAATGCAAAATTTATGAGTTAGCATAATGGCCTCTTGTGAGAACGAATAAAAATCCAAAGCATTCAATGTCTGGCTTTGGTATTTTATTATACAAAGTGCAGATTATTTTTAAATTCAACCATTAACATATGTAGATTTAAGCAGTAACTTAAGGATAAAGGAACATTTTTTCAACTAGCACTTTATTTTGATTACATAGTTCTTAGTCAGTGTTGACTTCTGCTCTGGGGACAAACAGATTTATTATCCATGCATTATTTAAAAATAATTAAGCCTGGGTTCCATCTCATCCCTACTTTTTATCTCCCAACTAAGTCTCTCTCTTTTCTTTACTTTTTTTGTTTGTTTACTTTAATTACTTCAATAAATAAATGAACTGAATTAGTATTTTGGTATAATCACAAGGAAACTTTCAGGAATAAACCTTCGTAATGATTTTGTAGTGCTTATTGGATTATATGTTAGAAATTAAAAAAATATGAAAGTTCCACTATACTTGCCATTATCATCCTGGTATATTTCTGTGTATATATGTATGTATTTATTTATCATTTACCTACCTATCTGTCTACCTACCTACCTATCTAGACTGCATTATACTTGTTCAGATATTAGCTCAGCGAAGGAAAGAAATGTTGAGTTTTCATTGTACAGTACAAGGAGAAATTAACCTCACAGTTAATTGCATCTTTTAGCCCTGAGAAAAGCTATTAATATTACCAAGGGGGTAACTTTTCTCAAATATAGTGGTGAAGGGTGCAAGGCTCTCTTACAAGTAAGGTAAAGATAGAATGAATATGTTTGTTTTAGAAGTCCACCCAAGGAAGCATACGGTGTGACTTGATATCCTGATCCCCAGAAAATCAAGGCTGAGTAAGAGAAGGGTAGTTGGTTGGCTCTTCTTCTCAGTGCCCAGGCATCTGGGGACATCACTGTCTTCATAGACTCCATCAATGGGCCAGGGAAGTTGCCTGATATATAGCCTACGAAGCCTACCTTCTACATGCAGTGGAGTTCTATATAGATAAAGATAAGTCTGTGGATATTTTACCTTTATGTCATTCTTTCTTAGGAATATTTAGTTCCCGGAAAGGAAATAAGTAGAAAAAAGGGACTACCCCAGGGAAGTGATTACAACAGCAAACTGTTGGTCATCTCCTGGACCATACACTCAGTAGTCTGGGCATGCCAGAGGGTGCATGAGTGTGTCAGTATAACAAAAGGACATTTCTGAAGTAACAAATTGAAAAGGGATGCCTTCCTCAAGCTCCAAGCATTTTTATTCTATTCTTTCAGAATGGATAGAATAGATTTCTTTACCTGAGTAAGATGTGAGTATGATTTCACTGCCACTAATAGTCAATTAGGAGCTAGCAAGGATGTAAGGAAGAAAAAGTCATTCTGTGCATACACTCTAAGGTCATGAGTACCTCAAACCTTCCATTAAAAAAAAAAAAACTCAAGGAAATATTACTATAATTTTAGTTAGGGATTATTTTTAAATTTTAGTTATCATTCTAACAAAATGTGGTATTTGTGTAAATTTTTCATCCATGCATGTGTAAAAATTCATTAAAAGAAAATCTTGCTATGACAGGTAAAAACAATAAGACAAATGGAGAATCAAAGTCCATACACATCAGTGATACTTCAGGTGGGTGGGTCCATGGGTGGGTAGATGGACAGGCAGTCCTTCAGGCCCCTAACACTTGGAAGTCCTTTACTATATAACAACACTGAGTCTTGTGAATAGTTTACATCATGGGATCTTTTTTCTCTTGACGCAATGAAGGAAATGTGCAAAACATTAAGAGAGATCATTTTAAAGCAATACAACAATACATTTTTTTTTACTAAAATGTCATTAAATAAAAAATTTATTCAGCCCTGGGATGGTGTGGCTCAGTGGATTGAACACTGGCCTATGAACCAAAAGGTTACTGGTGTGATTACTGGACAGGTCACATGCCTGGGTTGCTGACCAGGTCCCAGTTGGGGACGTGTGAGAGGCAACCAATCGATGCTTCTCTTGCATATCAGTGTTTCTCCCCTTCTACTGCTCCCTTTCTTCCCCTCTCTCTAGAAATAAATAAATACAAATCTTTAAAAAAAGAAATTTATTTGATGGTAGAATTATTGACAATATAAGTAGAAAGGGATAGTATTTCATATCTTGAATTAATCAATTAATTATATATTGCATTTCAAAAATATCTGATGCAAATACTAGAAACCCAACATGTATATCTGTAATAAAAATGCTAATGGTATTGGCATGAGCACTATAAAAATATAAATTCAAAATCTTCACCATCATTATCAATGTGCTTTTAAGACTGAGGCACAATACACATTGCATGAGACTTGTATAATCTTTTTTTTACAGTACTTCCTTACATATTTGTGTAGGGAGCTTCTGCCCACATGTCACCATAGTACTTTGAAAATTATATGCTAGGAATTCAGTTTTGAATTCATATTCTGTATATCTTTGTACTTTTTCAAGTTCTTATGGCATGTAATTCTCCACTTATATTGATTATTAGATGCATTATTGTGATGAATGTGACTTTTATTTCTTAATGAAATTAATGTGATTGCATAACAGATTCCGAGACTCTAGCTGACTTCTGCACATCTCCTGCTTAAATAACCAAATATCCTGTTTAAATGTTGTACTATTGTTTAAAGTATATATCAATATTTCTGAAAGTCTGTTTGCACATATTTTATAGGTATAAAATAATGCTTCTAAGGCTTTATCCATCAATCCATTAAAAAGAGAGAGGAAAACAGAAGTAAGGGAATACTCACCAGGGTAAACAAATCAGAGATAAAAAAATTCACTGTAATAACTCTGAAGTCATGAACCAATAAGATGTCCTTTACTTTTATTTAAAATTTTTTACACACATGCACACACAGCTCTGAATACAAATCTCTCCATAATAATTTAAATCAGTATTGATTTAAATTAATGAAATGTTGGTGTGATTTATGGCTGCTAGTTTTATGTGTATTCATGACTTCTTAAGCTGCTGCTTTGAGACATTAAAATAGGAAAGATCAAATAGTATGAGAAAGACAGATTTTTGAAACATCAGGACAGGGCATTAGTTATGAAGCACTAGAAGTCTGATAAAAACATGCCCTGAGGCCCCAACCCAATTAAACACATTTACAGAAATGGAGTATTTCAGATTAGTTTCACAGAGATGCTGACAGTTCCCTTCAAGTAGTTAATCAAATTCAGCTGAATCACATCACCATGGACAAATGCCATGTCTCCTTTTCCTGGCCTGATAGACTAAAGGGACTGTGTTGATGCATTAAAGTCTTCTTGAATAAACTCTTTTATTTATTTTCACTTTGTGTTCTCTGACCTTGTCAACAGGCAGAGTAATTTTGTTGGGATGAAGAATGAATCATGCTTTACAACAGGTGTCTTCCACCCCAGGTGTGCTAATTCCTGAGGGATCCAGAGACTGTGGCACAGGTCACTTAAAAGACTTGTGTACCAGATCTTCAACTTCCTGATGTACTTCTCTCTAAAACTGATTGAGAGTTCTGAAATTCAGATCTACTGAAAGTTCTGAAGCTTCTTGTTTTTTTCCTAATAAAATTGTATTGTTTTAATTTTTATTGAATTTTTTCCATTACCGTGTAGCCCCCTTACGCTCCCCCCACAATTGCCACACTGTTGTCCATGTCCATAAGTCCTTTCTTGCCTTTGCTCAGTGCCTCGACCCCCTAACTTCCCCCACCCCATAGCTGTCATTCTGCTCTCTATCTATGAGTCTGTCTCTATTCTACTTGCTAGTTAATTTGTTCATTAGATTCCACACATGAGTGAAATCATATGGTATTTGTCTTTAATTGACTGGCTTATTTCAGTCAGCTTAATGTTCTCCAGGTCCATCTATCCCATTATAAAAGGTAAAATTTTCTTCCTTTTTATGGCAGAGTAGTATTCTATCATGCAAATGACCCATAGTTGTTTTATTCATTCATCTACTGATGGACACTTGGGTGGCTTACATATCATGGCAATTGTAAATAATGTTGCAATGAACATAGGCATGCTATGTTCTTTTGAATTAGTGTTTTTGTTTCTTCAGATATATTCCCAGAAGTGGGATGCTGGGCCAAAAGGCAGGTAAATTTTTAATTTTTTGAGGTATCTCCATATTGCTTTCCACAGTAGCTGCACCAATTTTCATTCCAACCAACAGTGCAGAAGGGTTCCCCTTTCTTTGCATCCTCACTGGCACTTACTACTGTTTGTTGATTTATCAATGATAGGCATTTTGACAGCTGTGAAGTGATATCTCATTGTAGCTTTAATTTGCATTTTTCTGATGATTAGTGACACTGACCATCTTTTCTTGTGTCTGTTGGCCATCTTTATGTCCTCTTTTCTTTCCCATCTCCACACTTTACTCAATAGCTATTTTACCAGGTTACTAAGGAAAGGCACACTGACCAATCTTCCAGAATCCTACTAATCCCAATCATATGGAATCCCAACAACTGGAAGCATAATTCAAAACTGTGTAGTTCCTGAGGAAGGATTTTGCAGCAAAGCAACATGACTTTACCAAATAAAACAAAAACAAAACAAAATAAAAGATATATAAAGCTAAAGAATCAGTAACAACAGAACTCCCTGAGCCATATCTACCTGTCTGCCTGACTCCCTTTATCTATCTATGTATCACCTATCATAGAATTTAAATTCAGAAGGGAGATGTCAGGAAGCTGCATTTCCACAATTATTTTGAAATGAAAGCCACTGTAAATGTGACATGTGACATGTAATGAAGTTAGACTCATTTCTGACAAAATAAAATAACCAGGAGAACTGTCAGGTCAAATGGATTTGATGGTGGTTGTTTTTCATAGATTAAATGACCTAAATTTATAGGCAGGTAGTTGTAATAATAATATCAATAATGATTAAAACAGTATTTAAGTAACATACACAAAATGCCAAAAATGCCTTCCAGTTAAACTTAATGCAAAAAGTTGGAAATAACCTAATGGGCAAGAGATATACATCACTGTTAGAAGTTCTTTTAAGGGGCCCAGGAGTAAAAACTACATGAAACACTACTTCTTCCTAGTAGATCTGGAGTGGACTTGCTTTCTGACAATTTTTAAAAATTAATTTATTTAATGAAGATGAGTATATCATTACTAGAGGAGAATAGAAACCACAGGATTTACAGCTGGATCATATACCCAAGGGGATACATGGATTTGCAAATTGCTTTTGAAATGGAAATACATGAAACTCTAATTTAGACTCTTGGAATATTGGGTCAGAAAATACATCACACACCTCCTCTGACCCTCTTCTTTAGTGATCAAGTAAACTGAGGTCTATAGAGCTGTCAACTGCCCAAGCCACAGATAGAGTTGGTGGCAGACTAGGGATCTGAATTTAGTATTCCTCGGTCCAATTATCTGCTTTTGATTATACTAATCTTTCCCTCTTTAAACCCAGAAAGTTTGTTCTCAAAATTTATAGGATAATATTCAATAAATGAATGTGCAAGAACAGTAGAGAGAAGTACAAAATAAATGTGCCCAGAAGTTATTTTGTAAACATAAGTGAAGAATATCAGTTGGTACTTTGGGGGCCATTTATTACTAATTAATAGAAGCAGTCATCATTACATGTCTGATTGACTAATTTTGTTGTATCAGATTTCTCATAGATTAACTTGCTGGATTTCAAAGCGGGTACAACACAACAAGATGTGCCTTAGAATCTTAACACATGTATGTTTAGGGTAAGACCTTATTGAAAATGGATTCTATAGATTCATTTCTAATGTGTGTGTTATTGTGGGTTTTTTATTTAAATATGTGGGTTCTAAGAGTTTTTTTTTTTTCTTATTTGGATAAAATCAGTTAACAGTCTGTAGTATTTTCATTTCGATATTTGTTGAGTATGTCAACCAAGTCTAAGTAGCCCATGTCAACTCATTGCTTTGTTGGTTTATTTACCTTTAGCTTAAAACTTCAGCTTTTTCCCCAATCTCAATAGACTAAACTACAGCAAGAAAACATTAAATGTCTTCTTTACTAGGATATATCATGAATGAGTCTACATTTTCTTGTCATTGTCTGTCACAATTAAAACTATATATGATTTTGTAAAAACAGTCACTAAAAATGCTTACACCAAGTTCAAATACATATTTAAATTTAAGCTGTGCCTATGCAAATATCAGTCCAGTCTACTGTTGAAGAGCATAGTTTTGAAGTCAGATTTTGGAAGGTTGAATTCTGGTTCAGCTTTTGATTATCTGTCTTATATTAGACAAGTGAAGTAATTTGCCAAGTCACATTTTCTTCATTTCAATAGAGAAAATATTATAACTAGCCAATATACAAATCGTTTTGAGGATGAGATGAGATAATCTTTGCAAAATTGTATTATATTCCCTGGCTGTGATTAAGCATTCTTCACACATAAATGTTTTTCCCCATTGTTACTGATTTATTCTTCAACCTAGCAAATTTGTTTCATTTCTTGAGAATTGGTGCAAGATCTACATTTTCTTTGTAGTCCTTAAATATTTAGTATACATTCATTTTCTTTTTTCCTGAATTACAGTTATATTATTTACCCCATCAATATATAGATAATACTGCTCTGTATTTTGTAAGCATTAGCCATGCTACTCTAGATAAGAAGTGTCTTGAGGCCAGGGTCCAGAATATTAAATACCTACTGGCTAATTAATACACACACACTGAATTACTGATCACACGTGAGAATGGGTATGAAAGCTGATTTCTTAAATGGCAAAAAGATATAATTTATTTAAATATAATTGTATCACAACCATAAAAAGAGAAAACATTTAAGGACAAACATAATAAAAAGATAGACTATGGCAAAAACACTTTTGGAATGTGCGAACTATATAACTGAATCCTAACAGACAGAGCAGTTACAGAAAATGGAAAACGAAAGTGCATAAGCAAGACCACATGTATCATGGAACCCCCAAAAGGCCCAGATGCTGGAAGCATGAAATATACATGAAGAAAGAGCACTAGTCTGGGAACATGAAAACAAGAGAGTTGTTTGAAAGTTTGTAGAAGTTAGATTTCATGACCCTGTGAAGAAGACTAGAGATTTATACTCTGGAAGGATTGAATAAACTGGTACTTGGGGAAACTAGGTATATGTGAAGGAGATCTTTTTAATGAGAACTATGGCAACAAAGTTTTTTTTTTTTTTTCATTATTTAATTTTAAAGATGTGACAAATTAACCAGATCAAAGGAAAGTCATAATGACCCAACCACCTCATACTACAGGAAAGTAATTATACCAGTTAGTAAGGTAACCAATACCAATGATGCAGGCAGAGATTTTATTTTTTTCTGTTTCCCATTTGAGCATGTTTCTTAACATGAAAGACTGCAAATAAAAAGATAAAATACTCAGAAGAAACACTCAATTCAGAAAACAAAAGACAACCTAAATAAAATAAACCAAAAATATTATAATAAGTACCTTTAAAGAGTATATATACATACATAAGTTAAGCTATTTCTAGAAAAAAACATATTTAGGTTTTAAAGCTGTTCTTTGAAATTAAAAGTAAGATAGCAGGAAACAAAATATAAATGGAAAATATACAATATAAAGATGAGGAAAGCTCCCTATAGTTAGAACTCATATACATAGTCACAGAATTTTAAAAATAAGACAGCAATTGTAGGAAACCTAAAATATAGGCCAAGGAGATCCACTGACTGAGCAATAAGAATAAGGAACAAATAGCTGGAGAAACATGGCTTAGTCAAGTAATTTTAAAATGTTCAAGATGTATACAAGTAGAAGGTAGTATAATATTTGAAACTAGGTTATGGTTAAAGGTAGACACTATGAACTCTTTAACAACCACTGTGAAAATAAGTTAATAAAAGAATTATACTCAATAAGTCAATAGAAGAGATATAATGGAATATAAAGCACTCAATAAATCTGGAATCGGGTAGCAGATATCAGTTGGGGCAAATAAAAAACAAATAATAATCTATTATATTTAAGCCCAACTGCATCAATAATTACATTAAATATAAATTATTAAATACTCAAAAGGCAGAAGTTGCCAAACTAGAAAACACCAACATGTTGGTGTTTATACAGAAATGTATAAATATGTTGTTTATAGAGAAAACCAACTTCAAATATAAAAATTCAGAGAAGTTAAAAGCTGTGATATGAAAAGATATATGATGTAAGCAATAATCATAAGAAAACTGGAATGGCTATATTTATATCAGTTGAAATGAATTTCAAGACAGTGATTATTGGCAAATATAAAGGAGAAACTCTGTATTATTAAGTGGCAAAAAATGAAGATTTGAGTTTCTTAATAGAAATCGCCCACAAACATTCACAGTGGAGAGTGACCAAATCAGGCACATATATTGCCATTAAAGAGCAGGCTGTTGGGCACACAGAGAAGATTCTAAAGTCTTATACAGAAAAAAAATCAAATTACATGCAAAGCATTATAAATTTATTTTTTAAGATTTTATTTATTTTATTTTTAGAGAGGGGAAGGGAGAGAGAAAGAGGGGGAGAGCAACACCAAACAGTTGCCTCTCACATGCCCCCAACTGGGGACCTGGCCCGCAGCTCAGGCACTTACCCTAATTGGGAATCGAACCAGCAACCTTTCAGTTCACAAGCTGACACTCAGTCCATGGAACAACACCAGCCAGGGCTATAAATTTGAATAGTATTAAATTTCTTAGCAGTAATAATACTGGAAACAGGACAAAATGGAATAATGCCTTTATATTTTCCAACTAGAAGTCCATTCCCATTAGAATTATTTTTCAAATATAAAGTTAGGAGAAAAACAATTAAGGCTTAGACCTTCTCAAAAAAATTATTCCTATGTATTGTCTTTTAAAAATTCATGGAGAATATGCCATATTAGAGAATGATGGGGAGGAAGAAAACAGATGAGTGACTCAACACTACAAAGTGGTAAAGTAATCTCCAGAAGAGTGTTAGGGGGGTTTAGAGCAATCAGTCTGGATTAGATCAGGACAAAGGCTGCGAAGGGCTGTCTCAACAAAAACAATGAAAATGATAGATTACTTAACAGCTTTAAACATACGGAGAGGAGATTTGCACTTTTTTGTAGGATGAACATAGGTAGCTAAGAATGAAAAGTAATTATTACTTCGCAAGACAAAATGGTATACAAGGGAAATATAAAAATACTGTATATCATTCAATTGTAAATAAAAGTTACATGTCAATACTGTATAATATAAATGTTGATTAATGTTATATTGGGAATTATATTAATACAGTTACAGTAGATATCTAGATTAGAAAAAAGAAAAGTATCTGTGTCTAATATATTCACAGATGGGATAATTAAATTCTGATTTTCCATTTTAGGAAGAAAATAAAGCATCCAAATCTTTAATAAATATCGACACAGTGGTATTTTAACATATTAAGATACATTCCAGAACAAACAACTGAAAATGTGAGTGGTGGCCTTGATGCATCAAAGCGCACGGAGGGAAGAAATAGGCAAGGGACTGCCATTCTTTACGTTTAAATGTGGCAAGACTATTGACTTTTTAAGTTTTTTACCAATACAAGCTTAAAAACATTAAAAATATATGAAGTGAAGTAAACTCTAATAACATAGGTGATTATTATGGTAATACTCTGAACTCTGTCAGGAGGGGATAAAACATTTCTAGGAAGAAAAATAAACCAGCTTGCATATGAAGAGGTTTGGTTTGAACACGTAACAGCGCTCAATTCTGTATCGGGGCCATGCCTTATACTGTGACTAGCCTATGGATACTGTCCTGTTACCTTCTCAAAAGCTACACATCCTAGGGTAGAAAATTAAATCACTCTAGATATGTACATTGAGACAGTTTGATCAATGCCACAGGGATTTGCTCCAAACAAACAATCACGAATGTTTTGATCTGACATTTGCTGTTTCTTAGAACTTTCTGCCTATAGAAGTTTTCTTTCCATACAACTTGTATTTTGTTCCTCATGCCTGAGGAATGGTACTCCCCCACCCCACCACAAATATTCTACACTGTAGAGGAGAAATAGGCTTTAACTGCAGCACATATGTTTGAAGACAGAACATTGGATCCTCAATGTTTTATGTAGACCTGCAGCATAGTGTTTGCTGGAAACTGAGAATCTGGTGAGTCTTTTCAGCATTTCAGAGCAACTTCCTTTTGCCTAAAACCAAATGGCTTTTCAATTCTCACTATGACAAACTGTTCATTGCAAACTAAAATTTCTGTCTACCTATTTCAGACTGCCTCCGGCACAGGAACTACTAAAGTTGTTGCACTTTTGTAGTTATAAGGAATTCTGACAGTGATTTTGGCAACCTCTTCCATGAGGTTGTTTTTCGGAGTATATGTTTGTATTTGTGCCTAGGAAAAAAAGAAAATAGGAAAGCCAGCTAAGATATGTGGCAAAGAATGAAAGAACACATAAAAAAGGAAAAAGACAGGTGAAACTGAGGCTTATAGAATTGGTTCAAGTGAAAAAAATTACTGATAATATTTAGTTCGTATGAGCTATGGGTTGTAATTCAGGGTCAGTTGCTCATATTATCACTGGATCTGAAAAAGGAATTGGGGAAAGGTATACAATGAAGAAATTAATAGTAAATATGGAATTAATTAATCAGAATTATTTAATTCTTAAAGCTTTGGAACTAAAAGATCATTAAACATCATGGTTACACTCAGTTTTTTTTACATTCATTTATAGTCACAAACATTGTTGTATGTGTAATAAGTGTATTCTGATAAAGCAGATATGTATTTATCTATTCATCCACCTATCTTTTTAATATAATCATTTTTACTGAACTGGGGAGAAAAACATAGATAGGCAGAATTCTATACAAGAGGATATTTTTATTCATTTTGTAGCTAGGAGTAGAGAAACTAAAGATTCGGGGCAAACACAAAGGTAAGAATCATATCCTTAAGCTGAAAAAAAAAAAATCTCTTCTTAAAGTCAGATCACTTAGGGAGAATGAAATCCAGTTCCCTTGACTCAAACGAAGGAGAAGAAAGAAAGCAGCATCATCCTGCCATTCAGGCTGGCTTTGAGGACCTAATCTTGACTCTTTCCAGGTCCTCAGAAATACACACTAAGCAGAAAAGAAAGAAAGAAAGAAAGAAAGAAAGAAAGAAAGAAAGAAAGAAAGAAAGAAAGAAAGAAAGAAAGAAAGAAGGAAGGAAGGAAGGAAGGAAGGAAGGAAGGAAGGAAGGAAGGAAGGAAGGAGGGAGGGAGGGAGGGAGGGA